>APFE031625707.1:122365-146822 GCA_000404065.3 Pinus taeda | reverse complement strand
GTGCGCATGTGATTGTTTTTTTAATTCTGCAAATTGATGATCAATGGTAGAGGAGGTTATGTATTATGCATGCATTCCACAAATAGTGTATAATCAGGATAATCTCTGTGAATAAGTGTTATATTATTCAAATTTCTACACAGAAAACTACAGTCTGTCCTATTTCTATAAATTCTTACGACATTTCAATCTGATGCTTAGAGAGAAAGTTATGACAAGTTTACCAAGGTCACCTATTTGGGATGTAATTCAGGAGCTGCAAAAAACCTAACTTCCTTGGATCATATCTCCGAAAATATAGCAAGAAAAGATTTGAAATTCGGACCCAATGTTCATCAAGATTTCGGTCCAAATGGGTTAATTTCAGCTTCTAAAATATTGTAGAAAAAAATTATAGCGAAAATTCCACGATGACCTATTTGAAGCAGTGAAACCCTAGAATCCAAAGCTGTGATATCGAATGTTATGAAACCAGCTCACACAATAGAAGAAAAGATAGACCAACGACTTCAAAATTAGCCTCTTCGAGGGGAACACCTCCTTTCAAAAATGGATAATTCTTGGATGAGTCAAATGACAAAACTTCCTTTCTATATATAGGAGTCTAAGGAGTCACAATATAATCAAAGCCAACAAAACAATAATACTATAAGGGCACACCAATAACAATAGTGGGCTTCTATGGGGCACAATAATAACAATATGGGGACAATAGGGGCACAACAATAACAGTAAGGGCTATAATGACAATAGTAATGGGGGTGATCCAAAATTGGATCCTTAAACTCTCTTAAAGTTACCCAAACTCTATGAAAAAAAAACCTCATACCGAAGTTTAAAGTGTTGTGGATGTCAAAGCCTATCATTATTAACCTCTGAACAACGACAATTTGCAGCCAGCACAGAGCAACAAGGACCTTCGATCAAATCACGCTGACTGAGGCCCATGAAGACTGTGTAGTGGCGCAAACTAGTAATTGGGAAGCTCAAGCCCAGAAACGGATGTTGTTTCTAATGCGCTATTAGCGCTAATTGTGCATCACTAGACAAAACCCCTCGAGAAGGAGAAGCCCCGAGCGCTCAGTCATAAGGGAAGCCAAAAAACCATGGGAAAAGCGCTAAAACTGAAGGCGAGTCCTGCGCTCCAAAAACTGGCAGAATATCAGAGGCGTTTCGAGCGGTAAGCGGGTTTGGCAGGGGACCAAGCGATGCCATACATTGGATGACACGTGTCCGGCGGATGAGAGGGAAAACCACTCTCATCGCGGGCTAACGTTTGAGCAAGTCACCTGTGCGATAAGAGTGATAACTGTAGGATCTGGAGGTCCCTGATCTAACGGCGGAGATTGCACCTGATGGATGATCAGACTCGAGGAAGAAATAAGCTACGACACATAAAGATTTGAAGTCCGACGTGGACGATGAGTTGGCAAAGATTTGTGTTTCGCGAGCATTCATGGAATAAACGAAAATAATGGTCGTTTCAAATGATCGAGTGTTTCTAGTGAACCTGACACTTATCAATTATGGAATAGGTGGCCACTTCCCTATGAGGTGTGATCCAGTGACTATAACAGCCGAAAGAAGGGATTCAAATAGGCAGAGGCAGGGAATGAGAGAGCTAAAAGTGGAAACGAACAGTCAGGAAGCAGATGGCTTAAAGCCACAGACTGACAGAGATAGAGAGGGGAAGGAGACAGAAGAAGAGAGGAGAGTGAACACCAAGAAAAAGTTGAATGCAGAGAGAGTCTTTGGAGTCACTTGGAGGTCGAGTGAAAATCCAGAGAGCTCAATTGATAGCAGCATATTGTTGTTGAAGTTGCTTGGAGGTCGAGCGATTCACAGAGGCATGCAAAGGCCAAGAGAAAGAGCTTAGAGAAGCCAGAGCAGAGAGCCATGAGCCACAGCCAGAGCCAAGAGCCAGAGCAAGTGCCAGTAGCGAGAGCTGAGAGCCAGAACCAAAGCCCGAGCCAAAGAGCCAAAGCCAGAGTCAGAGTCAAGAGCTAGAGCAAGAGCCAGAGCCAAAGCTAAGAGCCAGAGCTAGAAAGCCAAAGAGCTCCCAGAGCCAAGGGATAAGATGGTGTTCTGAGCCCAATGTTCTTGTGTAAAACCTTGGAGTTGAGCGTGGAGCTTGTAAAAGAACTATTGCCATAATCCCAAAGAGTCTAATCGAGTTGATTAGAGCTCAAGGAGACGTAGCCCCAGATATCAGGGTGAATTCCATATTATATTGTTGTCTTATGTGTTTGTTTTTACTACTGCTTTAACTATTGTTATGTGCATTTATACATTAGTTTAAGTACCTTCCCATATCAGCACAAACAATAGATTCTAAAGTAAATAATCAGCTAAAAAAAAATACAAGCATACACCCATATTTTCAAGCATTTCTTAATTCCGCATTGGTTAATCATTAAGACTTGGGAAAATTTAAAGCTTTGGAAGTGGGAGAGATTCTTGTAAGTTAGACAAGAATCCTAAGAGCCCCATTTTTAGATCAGGTGGTATCAGAGCTTAAGATTGATTAACCCCCACCTTCAAAGAAGGTTGTGTCAGAATGCTTGATTGACAGGGCAAAGATTGCTTATCTGAAAGGTGTTAGGACAGTCAAGGATTGATTGCCTCATCGATTATATGCTTGGTTGTAGACTGACTATTGTTTGAGTTTGTAGAGGTGAAGGGAAAACTATTGATAGCTCAGTCCAGGAAGGACAAGAAGGAAGAAGGGCTGAAGGCATTCTTCTATCCCAAAGGACCTCAAAGCAACCCTAGAAGCACAAGAGGCTTGTTGCAAAAGGTTGCTTGAGTAAGCTCTTTATTAATCCTGTTTGAAGGTTTTTTGTTCATTGGCATAATGAAAAATTCTACAAGTGAGTCCTCAAATTCTTCTTTCTTCACAAGAGTCTTTGATGGAGACATGAAGCAAGACTTGTCCACCATGATGGATATGGTGAGAGAAATGTATAAAGAGGGAAGGAAGAGCAACATACTTAGAGAGAAGTTGAATTCTATGGAGGAAGAGAAGCAAATGCTTTTTGGCAAATTGCAGGGAGAGGCAACTTCATATTGCAAGTATGAACCTGAAAAGGATGCATGAGTTGGAGTCACAACTCTTTGTTGCAAAAGAAGCCTTGGCCAAGTATCAACTTGAAGAAGAGGTAAACCATTCCTGTTTGTCTTCAAATTCTTCTAAGAATGCTTATATTGGTTCTTTTGAAAAACATACTAGAGGCTTAGGTTCCAATCTAATGTCCAAGATGGGCTATGAAGGAAAAGGATTAGGCAAACATGCACAAGGTATTGTTGAGCCAATAATGGTTGAGGAAAGGCCTAAGTATTTGGGTCTTGGCTTTGGACAGTCTTATGGAGAGAGTTCCAAAGCTACCATGAAGGCCATTGAAGTAGTTTCGAAAAGGAGTTTCATTGCAGGTCCTCTACCTCAGAAGTGTGAGGACTGTATTCAGGATAAATGCAATAGCTCGAAACATAATTCGCATGATGCGGGTGTTCAAAAGCACATACTTGAACCAGAGAGTTGTGGAAACTCTGACAGCCTTGAAGAAAGTGATGGTGTTCCAAATGGAGCCACTTCTTCATTTGCTTCACCTACTCCTGAAGGCAATAAATGTGAAAGAGGCACGTATAAATCTGGTTCTAAACCCATTCCTTTTGATTTTGTAAGCATGGAAAAAGAATTGCATGTTCCTTTTGTGGTTTGGATAACCATTATGTTTCTAGATGTTGGAAGAGGATGGCCACATATAGGAAACTTTGAAGGAAAAGAAGTAAGCAGCCAAAGGTCCACAGGACCAAGCCAATCATGCTGTCAAAAAGATGCACATGTGTTACACTTACTATCATAAGCAAGGGCATCTTACTGAAAGATGTTGGACTTTGAATCTAGCACTGCTTCCACCAAAGCTGAAGGAGAAGGTAGAAAAAGAAATTGGCCGGGATGGAAATAAAGATTCCATGATTGATGTGTTTCAGGATGATTCAAATATTGATGTTGATGTGCAAACCAAGGAGGGACCTTTGAAATGGATTGGTAAGAAATGGTTAGAATTCTTATCCAATTAAGACTGCATGTCCTTTGATGCATCTATTTGCATTTCTTTGTGGAATGAATGCAAGTTGTAGGATCTTACCAAAATGGTAAATGGAAAGAAGTTGAGTAGGAAACTCACTTTATTGCTACAACCGTATGTCCATTTCAGCTTCGAAAGTACAATGTACTTAAGCGAAAGTTGAAATATGGAATGCATGCATGAGCATGAGATGCATGTAATGTTGGCTTGGGAGAAGTTAACATGGTCTCCAAAATGGAGATAATGATGAAGTGTTTCATCTTTTGGAAAAGAGTCCTAAAGGTCTTTTTCCTACATGCTTGACTTGAAGGGTCATTTGTTTTAAAGGCATGTTTTATTGGCTTGTTATCTAGTCAATCATTTGTATGTAGATATAAGACATGGAAGGGTTCACAAGATGTGAAATCTGTTTCTTTGTTGAAGCAGGAGTTAACCCATGTAGTTGTTGTCTGTATGCCTGTTGTTGTTAATAGTTGTTGTTGGCAGCTTTTCAAACAGGTACAAATGAAAGTTTTGTGGAGCAAATGTACTTCACATTCGTTTGAGCCACCTTGGATCAAGGATCAAGGCAAAGAAGTTCAAACTAACTTCTGTAAACTTCACAACAGAAGTTCTACATGAAGTTAAGAAGGAAAACAATTCTTCCTGAGACGACCAACCCATCCAAGGAGGGAAGTGGTAAGAGATTTTGCTTCAGAGGCACTATGCAAAGGCAAGTGTAGGGAGGCTGAAAGAAGAGGGTGTTGTTACTCTCATTACTGCTTAGATCAGTATATCAGTCTTTTGGTGGACCAAAAGTTCTTTTAGTGGGAAAGAGTGATCCAAAATTGGATCCTTAAACTCTCTTAAAGTTACCCATACTCTATAAAAAAAAAAAAATTCATACCGAAGTTTAAAGTCTTGTGGATGTTGAAGCCTATCAGAATTAACCTCTGAACAACAACAGTTTGCAGCCAGCACGGAGCAACAAGGATATTTGGTCAAAGCACGTTGACCGAGGCCCATGAAGATCCCGCAGTGGTGCAAACTAGCAATTGAGAAGATAACACCTAGAAACAGAGGTTGTTTTTGATGTGCGTGCTTTGCTGGACAAAACCCCTTGAGAAGGAGAAGCCTTGAGCTCTCGGTCACAAGGGAAGCCAGAAAACCATGGGAAAAGCACTAAAACAGAAGGCAGGTCCTGCGCTCCAAAAACCGGCGGAATATCGGAGGCATTTCGGGAGGTAAGCGGTTTTGGCAAGGGACCAAGCAATGCCATACATTGGATGACATGTGTCCAGCGGATGAGAGAGAAAACCGCTCTCATCGTGGGCTAACGTTCGAGCAAGTCACTCGTGCGATAAGAGCGATAATCATAGGATTTGGAGACCCCAGATCTAACGGTGGAGATTGCACCCGATGGATGAGCAAACCCGAGGAAGGAATAAGCTACAACACATAAAGATTTGAAGTCTGACGTGGACGATGAGTTGGCAGATATTTGTGTTTCGCGGGCATTCTTGGAATAAATGAAAATAACAGTCGTTTCAAACGATCGAGTGTTTCCGGTGAACTTGACACTTATCTATTATGGAATAGGTGGCCACTTCCCTGTGAGGTGTGATGTAGCGATTGTAATAGCCGAAAGAAGGGATTCAAATGGATAGAGGCAGGTAACGAGAGAGCTAAAAGTGCAAATTAACAGTCAGGAAGCAGATGGCTTAAAGCCATAGACAGACAGAGATAGAGAGGGGAAGGAGACAAAAGAAGAGAGGAGAGCGAACAACGAGAAAAAGCTGAATGCAAAAAGAGTCTTTCGAGTCACTTGGAGGTCGAGTGAAAATCGAGAGAGCTCAATTGACAACCGCATATTGTTGTTGAAGTTGCTTGGAGGTCGAGTGACTCACAGAGGCATGCAAAGGTTGAGAGAAAGGGCTTAGAGAAGCCAGAGTAGAGAGCCGTGAGCCAGAGCCAGAGCCAAGAGCCAGAGTGAGCACCAATAGCGAGAGCTGAGAGCCAGAACTAGAGCTCGAGCCAAAGAGCCAGAGCTAGAGTCAGAGCCAAGAGCTAGAGCTAGAGCCAGAGTCAGAGCCAAGAGCTAGAGCCAGAGCCAGAGCCAGAGCCAAGAGCCAGAGCTAGAAAGCTGAAGAGCTCCCAGAGCCAAGGGATAAGATGGTGTTCTGAGCCCAATGTTCTTGTGTAAAACATTGGAGTTGAGCGTGGAGCTTGTAAAAGAACTATTGCCATAATCCCAGAGAGCCTAATCGAGTTGATTAGAGCTTAAGGAGACGTAGCCCCAAATATCAGGGTGAACTCCATATTATATTGTTGTCTTATGTGTTTGTTTTTACTGTTGCTTTAACTACTGTTATGTGCATTTATACATTAGTTTAAGTACCTTCCCATATCAGCACAAACAACAGATTCTAAAGTAAATAATCAACTGAAAACAAATACAAGCATACACCCATATTTTCAAGCATTTCTTAATTCCGCATTGGTTAATCATTAAGACTTAGGAAAATTTAAAGCTTTGGAAGTGGAGAGGTTCTTGTAAGTTAGACAAGAATCCTAAGAGCCCCATTTTTAGATCAGGGGAAATCACTAGTATTATAGGGACCTAACAGAAGGGCACATCGTGTTTTGTTTAAACCTTTGTGGAGTGAAGATGGTTGAAAGGCCATTCAAACCTGAATTGTAAGTGAGGCCCTATACAATGGCGGTTTTGGGGATTTGATGAATCGATAGTTTGTTGCTGTAGCCAAAAACAAAGGAAGAGAGAGTCGAACTTCGTGGGCCCGTAGCCCACAGGCTCCCAGATTAGAGCCACCAGGGGATGGAAATGAAGAACCCTAGATTTGGTACTCATTAATGAGCTCATGATTGCGCTCTTCTAGACTAGCCTAGACATATCCTCTTCCGATAAACAAGACCCTTTGACGATTTCAAATGGATGTCCCAAATTTGTTCTTACTTTTTCACTTGGGACTAATCACTTTGCGAAGCCCCTTCCATCCTCTATAACCTTGAATGAAGGCTCCCAAGTCCCCATCAATCCTATAAATAATCCTTTTGTCCCCTCTTTCAAGGATGTTCTTAATATGACTCCTATCCCTACATTTTCAGGGTCATCTCTTATTGATCAACTATTGACAAATTGTCTCTCACCATTCCAAAATGTAACCATTAGAAAGAAACAACTCAACCAAAAATCTTTGGCAAGAGAAGAAAATCCTCCAGAGGCCATCCAAGGCCAATATCATGATTTATCAATACCACATGCCCAAAACACCATAACTCATTCCATATTATACTTATTCATAATAGAAAAAGCATAACTATTTTGGAAATAAATATCAATCTTTGATATGTGACTACTACTAACAATATTCTAAAATATTTCATGAAAGTAAAATCTTTACCATCCATTTAATAATTATTAATAATTAAGTTAAAATTGTGGAAACCCTATGTCAAAATAGACATACTTATGGATGTAAATATTTTATGGATATTCTATAAATTAAATCTCTACCATCCACTTATTTAAATATTAATAAATAAATTAAAATTATATAAGTCTTTTTAATCTTTGGCAAGAGAAGAAAATCCTGGAGAGGCCATCCAAGGCCAATACCATGGTTTATCAATACCACATGCCCAAAACACCATAACTCATTCCATATGATCAGTGATCAAATTTGAAGTGCAGGTCTTAATTTCATTTAGAAGGGCACACATTCATGTAGCACTTCCATTATGAAAAGCATAAAAAAAATGAGCAATTCAATTGACAATAGTAAATTATTTTCAAATTTCTTTTTATTTTTTCACAAACAAAAATATACTTCTATGTCAAAGGCTGCATTAATAAATGCATTACTCTTACACATTGATTGAGAAATCTAACCACATAAGATTAATGGATAGCCAGGAGACCTATATCCCTCCTCAAGTTCAGATAAGGATTAATTTTGTAGGAAATTTTTGTGACCAGAAAGTTCAAGCCAATATACAAGTAGCTCAATCAAATTTAAGTTTATTGCATGAATGAAAAAATTCAGTAAAATACTAAACAGGTTTAGGATTCAACGAAAGTATGTACAAAGGTGTATATGTTTTTGGTATCTCCTTTTTTAATATGAAAACATACCAGGAATTGGGAATCCTCAAACAAATCAAGTCCAGTATATTAGGAATTGAATGCCCTCCTCTCCAAGCATAAATCATGCTTAAACTTTGCTTGACAGGCTTTCACTGAATGATGAATCTATGTTCACCTCCAGCTTAAATCCTCGTCAAACCTTGCTTTGGGCAGCCTTCAGGCACAACCCAAACCTTGCTTTGGGCAGCCTTCAGGCACAACCCAATGAAATTACAGAACTAATACATGGCCCATATTGACATCTAGTCGCTCTCAATTGAAACTACCAAATATAATGGTATCAAAGGGTAATTGTGACATAACAATTAATAAGAACTTCCATCATATGCACAATTAGAAAAAACAACTCAAAAATAAACTATTGTTTTTGAAATGGGAGCAACTCAAAAACTGCCAAATGTAATGGTATCAAAAGGTAATTGTGACATAATAATTAATAAGAACTTGCATCATATGCACAATTAGAAAAAACAACTCAAAAGGAAACTGTTGTTTTTGAAATGGGATTTAAGTTTTAACATGAAAAGAAATTTACAAATTCAACATTCTTAAAATTCTAATTTGAGAAAAAATGAAATTTAAAAAAAAATGTTGACAATTTGATAGCCCTTCTTAAAAAATTTTAAGATATTATTCCAATTTTTTTTTAAAATGACAAAAAACAATTTTTAAATTTATTTTCACTGGTAAATTTTTCTCAGTACTTCTCTCACGTGCCAGAGACACTTTGAAGGGCTCTGAGGTGTTCAATTTTGATGCCTGCATATGATACTTATTCATAATAGAAAAAGCATAACTATTTTGGAAATAAATATCAATCTTTGATTTATGACTACTACTAAGAATATTCTAAAATATTTCATGAAAGTTAAATCTTTACCATCCATTTAATAATTATTAATAATTAAATTAAAATTGTGGAAACCCTATGTCAAAAATAGACATACTTATGGATGTAAATATTTTATGGATATTCTATAAATTAAATCTCTACCATCCACTTATTTAAATATTAATAAGTAAATTAAAATTATATAACTCTTTTTAATCTTTGGCAAGAGAAGAAAATCCTCGAGAGGCCATCCAAGGCCAATACCATGGTTTATCAATACCACATGTCCAAAACACCATAACTCATTCCATATGATACTTATTCATAATAGAAAAAGCATAACTATTTTGGAAATAAATATCAATCTTTGATTTGTGACTACTATTAAGAATATTCTAAAATATTTCATGAAAGTTAAATCTTTACCATCCATTTAATAATTATTAATAATTAAATTAAAATTGTGAAAACACTATGTCAAAATAGACATACTTATGGATGTAAATATTTTATGGATATCTATAAATTAAATCTCTACCATTTACTTATTTAAATATTGATAAGTAAATTAAAATTATATATCTCTTTATAAAAAAGATTTATTAAATATAAAAATATTTAAATAAATTATAATATAAAATAATTAAAATACACTTATAATTATTTAATCTTATAATTTTAAAATATATAATAAAACAAGTTTCTTCAATTTTTACATATCCACTGCTTTAACGTCGACAAAAATCTATTAATCTTTGCCAATCTCCATGGATGCATTAAAACAACTTGATTCACTGGATTCTCACCTTAAAAATTTAAATAATTGAATTTCAATTTTTTTATATCTGCGCTACTTTAACTATGACAAAAATCTGTTAAATCTTTGCCATTCTCCCCGTGTGAAGCGTTAAAAAGATTGATGAAAACTTGATTGGCTGGATTCTGACCTTCAAATTTTTAATGATTGGATTTTGGGAGGGTGTTTCGAACGCCAATTATCAGAAGCCAACAAAAAGCAGAAGAGGTTTGAACCAAGTGCTGAAAAACAGGGTTGAATTATACATACATGGCGCCTCCTGCTATTTATGGTAGTGTTACAACACCAGCAACAGTCTGCCATGATACCGCTGGATTATTCCAGCCATTGCGACTACGGTTACCGTCATTAGACAAGTGTTCAACCCGGATTCGATACCCATTAGCGCCTCCCACAGCAATAGCAGGCTGCCACAATAACGCTGCATTGTCCCTGCCATTGCGACTGCGGCCTTCCTTACTGGATAAGCGTTCAACCTCGATTCGATTCCCATTATCGCCTCCCACAATGGCTGCAAGTCGCGTCCAATGCAAGGCCGGGACCAACGCGAGTTTTGCTGATCTGCGCACTGGAATAGCAGAGTTCTACGATGAGTCGTCCGGGGTTTGGGAGGAGATGTGGGGGGAACATATGCATCACGGATTCTACGAACTCCCCCCGCCCCAAAAGCTCCTCGAACACAGAGACGCGCAGATTAGAATGATAGAAGAAGCCCTCTCGTTCGCTGCTATCTCTGGTTAGCATGAATGCCATTGGTTATATGATTCTTGATTTTGATTTGATTGGTAGATTCTGAAAAAATGGGATACGGTATTTTGGTATTAAATGCGATGTTTGTGTTGCAGAGGAGGATTTTAAGAAACCAAGGCGTGTGGTGGACATTGGTTGTGGTATCGGAGGGAGCTCCAGATATTTGGCAAGAAAGTACGGAGCCCATGTTCAGGGCATCACACTCAGCCCACTGCAGGCTCAGAGGGCCTCTGCTCTTACTGCTTCCCAGGGTCTCAGCGATAAGGTATGTGTGTTTTTTGGGCAATCCCCTTCTCTTAAGCTGACCTGTTTACCCAGCTAAACCCAGGTCTCATACCTCACAAGAATTCAAATGTCCTTCATTTTGGTACGGATGGGTCAGATGCCATTCATTGGCAGAGCAGATTCCTTTAGGTGTGACTTTAATCAAATCATGTTCTGAAGGGTTGTAATCCAATTATATTTCATTCATTGTAATATTTTCCATATAAGGAAAGTGCATGCTTGCAGCTCAGTTACTCAACAACATCGTCAACGTCCATGTGCATATCAGATCTAGGTTTAGATGGATATTTAGGCAACTCTGGGTGTGTTTTGATGGTATCCTGAATCTAAACGAGCGTATAAACACTTTGGAAAGGGTGGAATACCTCACCATTTCTTGAACTGTAAAATATACCTTGTGATTTTAATAAAATTATACAAACCACTGAATCACATCAATCAATCAAGTGCAAATATATTTTAGATCACAAAGTCACCTTTACTAGAAGATAAGATCCCAGTCTCAGTCTTACATGGGATTGGCAAGTAAGGCATTGGTCAGGTTTGTTGAAAATTGGAGGGGCTAAAACTCTGGGCCAAAGACATGTCGCCAGCCAATGGGCTGCTCTACGCTGTGGGATAACTGGCATTGAAAGCGCCCTACCTTCTTCATGTTTTTGGGCAGAAATCCGCTTGGAATCAAAGAGCTGCAATCAGAGCACTCCTGAATCATTCGGGCGTTGTCTAACTTTTAGAGTTTTTGTATCTGACGAAACAATTTTTGGTGGATTGTTTTTTGTTACTTACAACCTTTTTTTGAATGCATAAAATAATTTAACACTCTGGAAAAACCCTGAAATCACTTGAACAGTGCAATGTTCACAGATCAATCTGGTGATTCCAATAAATTCCCGGTAGATTATCCACAAATTTGACCAGAAAATATATCCAAAAAACCATAAGACTACGACTAATCATAATCCTAGTAACCAAAAAGTGCGATTTTAGAGTTTTCCTGGTTCTTCTCTAAATCAGCCCAGGACCTCAAAATTGCAATATAAGCAATGGAACATTCCAAGAATGTTGCCCATACCTCAAAATTGCAATCTAAACAACATAATATTCCGGGGAGGTTGCCAGAAATGAGGCAATTTATGTGCCAGTTTTCAAGCTCCCTGCTGCACTGCTGAGTTACATTTCCTTAATTAAATCGAAAGGTCTGGATGGCTACCTCACACATACCCGTCTATCTCAGCTTTACCAGGTACGTTAGGAGAACTGGCCCTTTCACGGAGCTAGCTCTAGTAAGACCTCAGGACCTTCCCGACAAAGGTATTTCGCATAACTCAGGTAGGTTAGGTCTCTTACACGAGGCCAAGGTAATGTCATCACTTGCCCTTTTCAAAAAACATATCGCTATTCTTAACTAGGGCATAAGGTAAGTGATAAGCATATCCATGCAGAAGGCATGTGCCTGGTCTTTCTGGCACTATGGTGAAAAACATACATTTGCGAAGCTCGAAGGCCTTACTTGAGCTACAACGGATAACCTTGCCTTTAGGTAGCGAAAAAATTTACCTGAGCTGCGAGGATGGCCCCACTGGTGCAGACTACCTTGAGGCTACAGTCTACTGCTTCTCTATACGACTGGTCAGCTCAGATGCGAGCATATACCATGGTCCTAGATATACAGAGCGGCCTCTGGGATGTATCTGCAGCCCTGCAAAGATATTGGTAACAGCAAGGCAGTAAATTGGGCAATACGACAGCTAAAACACAGGGGATCCAAAGAGGATTTTACTTGGAATATAACGTTTATCTTACAAATCAGAACTTTCAAGTCACAGCCCCCAATACAATATATTAACAGAACTTACAGCTGCTAGAAGGAAGCTTGCCAGCGAGGAAAACAAAGAACTACAGCAGCTGCTCAGCACACTTCCATCAGAAGCGAAGTCTCTCCCTCTCTATATCCCCCCAAAAGAACATACGTACTTACAAAGCAAACAGGGCAGTCGCTAGTTTAGAAAATACAGGAGGAGGTGGGTTCTGGGGCCATCAATTATTTCCGCAATCTTGTCAATAGAACCATGGTTGTTGCTTCACGGAAGATGCAAAACCCATGTTCGTGAACTGCCAGTGGAGCCCATAGTTGCATCAATCACCTTTCCATATTAATAAGGTCTTACCCAAGCTATGAAGGATAACCTGCCGTTCACATAGTTCAGGTATCCACACTTTGGCTCATAGGTCTCCTAGCCACCGCCCTACCACTGACCTACCTGGCTCTCATATTAGTTGAAATTTTGTCAAGTTAGGAACTGAATCAATGACCTGTCCAGAATAATAAGGTGCTCTACCCCTAAACTACTTATTCCTTAAAAATTTG
Source organism: Pinus taeda (assembly GCA_000404065.3). Taxonomy (NCBI): domain Eukaryota; kingdom Viridiplantae; phylum Streptophyta; class Pinopsida; order Pinales; family Pinaceae; genus Pinus; species Pinus taeda. Next base: position 133,538 of record APFE031625707.1, on the reverse strand, counting down.
AATGTCTATTGTACCTACAACACCCCCCTTCAAGCTAGCTTTGGTTTAGGAGTCCTAGACACCACCACCCTACTTGTCCTAATCAACAGGCTACTCTATTATTACGTTACTTATCTTTATGTTTTTGTTGGGAAAACACAGGGTTCAAATGTAACTGTGTTTATCATTGTCACTGTAGCATGGTAATTCTATACCAGCCACTCATGAACTTTTAATCACTATGGTTCATCCATTTAAGATTTTGCTAATAATAGCTTGTAAGTTATGACTCAAGGCACTCTCCAAATCACCTTCGGGTTTGTGATGTGAATAACAAAAACCCATTCGTATTAATTTCTCTGCATGCACTTACCTGTTCAATCTAAAGGTGTGGATTGTTCAGGTAAGGATAATCTTACCTTTTCCCTAAGAGATAACCTTTAGCAGGGAAATTTCAGTTTTGTTTGGAATTATTTATATGACTACATTTTATTCAGTTTTTTGATCTGAAACTCTAGTCTAATTTGTCCCCATTTGCACAGGTTGCTTTTCAAGTAGCAGATGCATTAGACCAGCCTTTTTCAGATGGACAGTTTGATCTGGTATGGTCAATGGAGAGTGGAGAGCACATGCCAGATAAAGAAAAGGTGGGCTAAGATTTGTTTCTTTCTTCAAATATTTTGTAAGCTGAGATAATTCTAACTTTGAACAGTGTTTCAAGCATATACTGTAATAGCTATTATGCAATTTCAGACATAGGAAGTGGTATGTTCATCTTTTGATTTGTTTTACAGTTTATGCAAGAGTTGGTCCGAGTAGCAGCACCTGGTGGTTCCATAATAATAGTGACCTGGTGCCACAGAGACCTGTTGCCAGGGGAGACCTCTCTGCAACCCAGTGAGCAGGTATATGCCTAACTACTGTAAATTGCATTAGGACTAAGAGCACTATTGCAATTCTTTTTAACGTAATTAAATTAGTCCAAAATGTTACCAGGTCACTTGGGGGGAGGGTTTCTTTAGTTTAGCGGAAAGACACATGGTTGCAGTTAAGCCATGTCAATTGCAACTAGGTTTTGGGTATAGTATATACTTCAGCTGAGGCATTTCTTAAAACTCACGTGAGATGAAGATCCAGCACAGATTATGGGGCTGCAGTGAATTCACATCTAATGAAAGGTGCTCTCTAACAAGATAGAAAGGCTGGACAGCCTCGGCTATTCATCTAAGGGCAGGCTGGATAATCTTTTCCAACGCAGATGAGGGAGTCAGGGAAGGGTGTGTCTAAGTTTTTGGCTCTGACATTGCAATTGAATTGACATCAGGAGCTCTTGGACAAGATTTGTGGTGCATATTACCTTCCTGCTTGGTGTTCCACTGCTGACTATGTGAGGATCGCACAAGCTTTGTCACTACAGGTGAACTCTAGTTTTACTCTGAAACAAATCAAGCAATAAAGTTTGCAATACAGACTGCAAACAGAACAGCTCTTATTGATTCTAGTATTTTTCAACAGAATATCAAAACTGCAGACTGGTCAGAAAATGTAGCTCCATTTTGGTCAGCAGTAATAAGATCAGCCATAAGCTGGAGAGGGATAATGGGTCTCCTTAAGTCTGGTAAGTTAGCTGTCCATTTAGTGTTCAACCATCACATGTCCTGCAGTTCAGAGAGTGTTAGCTGACCGTTGTTATCCAATTTGGTTTGGCTTTTTTGGCAGGATGGAAGACCATTAAAGGTGCATTTGCCATGTTTCTTATGGTGAAAGGCTACAATCAAGGGCTCATAAAATTTGCAGTTATCACTGCTCAGAAACCGGCATGAAGCCCGATAATACTATGCCAAAGGTGCGTTTGATGTTACCCGATATGAAGACACTGCTATTTAGAGGTTCAGAGACAAACTAAGACAAGGATCACAAATAGTCCTTTGCAGAAGGGCATCTCCAAAGATTAGTTTATGAAAGTAATTGTAATTCATGAAAACGTGAAGCGTATCGGCTTTGACTAGACATGAATATTACATATTAGTGTAGTAGTAATGCTAGTGTGGATGAATCCAGTAAAATTCTTTGTTAATAAATTCGGAACTGACATAGCTACAATAAACAACCGAGTCTCAAAGAAAAATTACATGTGGGAGGATTGATCTACAAAAACCTATAACTGGTGATTATGGTAAACACTCAATTTTTCTTTGAGCATTTATTTACAATGGATGGCCAAAGCTGTCTCCAAAATTCCAAAGAGTCTCTCTTTCTGGAAAGTGCTCCTAACTTATCATTCAAACAAGAGGCAGTGGACTTATCCACCAATAATGTCAAAGTAAGACTTGTTTTCAAAATTTATATCGTATTTTCACATGAAATGTTTAGATTTTAGGAAGCTTGCCACGATTATAAGTGGGTTTAATAGTTAATAGTATATGTTTCCTCTTAAGAGGGGTTTAGAGGTTCAAAACTAGAAAGGTAGAGTGTGTATGTGTTTTTAAATTTTAATAGTCACATCACTGCTAGAAGATGGGTCTCTTCTCCCACTCCCACAAATAAACTGGCTTCATACACCAATTTGGTGTTTGGTTTGATAGTAATCCTAAAATTAGGTTATTATTACTATTTCATAAATACATTTTATTGTTCACAATAACTACATAGGCCAACACTCTTTTAGACATGAGTTATTTCAAATTTGCTATGGAGCTATGTCTCCTCCAAGAATATTTGCTATTGGATGTTTTGGGGATTTCGGATGATCATTAGAGATTTTATTGGGATTCGAGGACTTGTTTTTATATTTAAATATTTTAGGTAATTTTTTTCGATGTTTCTAGCAGATTTTAGAGATATTTTGGATATGTATCTTTAGTTTTGACAATGAACAATGATTGATTAGACAATATGGTTATTTCCCCACCCTTTCTTTCCCTGTATTACATGAATATGTACAAGTCCAAATAAAAAACATGGGTTTCAATTTGGGTTTTTGCAATTCAACTCTTGTTTTTCAACAATATTATAATGAGCAAAGCCTCTATGTACTGGAACCATGAAATTTCACATGTTAGAACATGTAAGAGCTTTGATCCTTGAGGTTATTGCCCTTATTCTTCTCATTTTAGAGGTCATTTTCACTTTCACATATTGTACATGGGTGAGTTGTTATGTGAGTCCTTTTCGAATCTATTAAATAAAATAATTAAATTAATTAATTAATAAAATTTCCCATTAAATATAGGCCGTTTGATAAATTATTAAATTAATAAATAAATATTATTAAGTAGAACCCTAGTCAAATATAGTTGTTTATTAATAAATTAAGTTAATTGTATTATAGGTGTTTCTTTTTCTCTAAAAGACATCAAATAGGTAATGATCTTCTCAATCTAAGTTGTTCATTCACAACCAATTTACTCAATTTTGAGTGTCCATTGAGCACAATTCTATTTAACTTGTCATAGAAGCGTTATGAATGAGTGGATGGTTATGTTCCATTGATGAGTGTAAAAGGGAATCTAGAATGAAAGTGAGTGGGTAGTTATGTTCCATTAATGAGTGTAAAAGAGAATCTAGAATGAAAGGGAAAGGTCAGAGTTGCACCAAGTTTTTTTATCCTCCTCCATTTGTATTGGTATTGAAAGTCTATAAAATGTTGACAACAGTAGAGAGATAATGACAAGATTGTGAATAACAAAACACAAATTTTATTTTATGCGGTAAAACCCTAACAACTTATCAGGGGAACATCCACGGGCAAGGTAAGGTATTTTATCATTAAAGATGAATAATTATAATAAAGCTTACGACCTCATCCATGCATCTCTTGGACTGCCTTCATATAACAATATTTTATCGTTAAAGATGAATAATTATAATAAAGCTCACGACCCCATCCATGCATCTCTTGGACCGCCTTCATAACACTATCTTGGCATTGTTACATTTTTTATATGAACTACCACCGTTTTCATAAACCAACACCATTAGACTTGATATAACTATCTTGGCATTGTTACATTCTTTATATGAACTACCATCGTTTTCATAAACCAACACCATTAGAGTGACCACCAAATATTTATCTAAGTAATTTTTGGTTTTTACATTTTCTTTTAATTTATTAGTGGTCACATTCTAACAATCTTCCCCTTGACAACAATTTACTTGATACCTTACCCAAGCCTCTTTATCACTTCTTCAAGCCAAGAGAAGCCAAACACCACCACAACTTCTCTAACAACTTGACCAAGCCCCTTTATCACCTCTTTTGTAAGCCAAGAGAACTTGAACACCATGAAGCGAACAAAGTTCTTTCTACAAATTAATTACTCCAGAAGACTTGGAATATCAAGATATCCATTAAGAATATAAATATTATATTAAATATGAATAAGAATGAATGAATGATTTACAAATAAGAACGAGCGGCTTGTTATATACCAAGCAAGTGTCTCTTCATAAAGAGTCATGTCTCATTTAGATATGCCTCTTCAACCTAATTACTAATTATTTATGATTATTATAATTTACATTATATTTATATATTTTATTCGTTACACATTGTTGCAACTTTTCTATCAACATTGGTTTCATAAATATGTTTGCACAATTTTCTGTGTGTACCTTTTTAAGATCTTCTCCACCTCTATCAATGATTTGTCTTACAAAATGGTACTTCATATTAATATCCTTAGTCTTACTATGATAAGTTGAATTTGTAGCCAAATGAATAACACTTTGATTATCACATGATATAGTGACATTGTCCGACATTCTTCCAAGCTCACCTAGAAGACCCTCCAACCAAATTGCCTCTTTACAAGCATGTGAGACAATGATATATTCATCGTCTGTAGTGGATACAACAATTGTTTACTGAAATTTTGACATCCAACTAATAGATCCTCCTACAAGAGTAAATACATAACCTGAAGTAGACCTCCTCTTATCCAAATCAGTTGCAAAATCTAAATCCACTTAATTGCATAAATAATCACTATTATAGGTAGGGTGATGCAATAATCTCTTGTGCCGCTAGGATACAAAAGTACAAATTCCATTGCATTCCAATGTTCTTTTCCTAAATTTTCTATGTACCTGCTGACAACGCCTAGTACACTTGAAATATTTGATCTTAGTACATAATTACACATACATCAAATATTTTAATTTTGACACTTCCAACCCCAAGAATCTAATAAGAAATATTATCTCCCATAAGAACAATCCCTTCATCAACAACTTGATATGAAGAAAACCAACTTCTATGTGGACACGTGATAAGAAGCATTAGAATGTAACAACCATTCTTTATAGTATTGAGGGACATTGCAAGGAGACGACACTTCACCAATCATACTTAGACCCAATTCAATTGGATTTGTGTCCTTTTTGGAGTCTTCCTTCAATTCCTTTCTCTTTGCACAATTGTTCTTGAGATGCCATGACTTGTTACAGTACCAACAATTAAGTTTGCTCTTCTTTACCTTTGACTTTGATCTGGATGCACTTCTTGACTTCTCTCCTTTTTCTCTGGACTAAGCTCTAACCACCATTGCTTATGGTGAGGAGGTTTCAATGTAAATTTTCTCCTCACCTTCTTAGGCAACAATGCTCCAACAATAGAATCAAATTCAAGAGTCTCAATTGTACTAAAGCTAATGGAAGTTACAAAATGATCCCATGATTAAGGTAATGAACACAACAATCTAACAACCTTATATTTGTTGTCGAGTTTAATCCATACTATTCAATTGGCATATATAAGATGTGACATCCCCCTAATTTTACCCCTATTATTTTAAATATAAAGACGATAACCACATTAGCTTGGAAACAACTACAACTGGCTAAAACCCCAAATTAGCTATTGATATTAATTAATTAAAAAATTATTAATTAACGCAACTGAAGGTTGGACCACCTTACAAATCCTCAGTATGAGGGAAAATTACTGAGAATTAATTTTTGTCTGGAAAAACCATAACCTTAACTTGCTGCATTTAATTCTGGAACCACTCGCAACTAGGAAAAGTAATTTCTCCTATCAAATTTTAATAAAGTATGGCTAACGAATTTTAAAGTCGATAGCTTGGTCGACTAACTCTATTGTAAAGAGATAAAATAAAGTTGGAAGGATTGTTGATTGTTTGTGCTTAGAAGAGGCAAGACAACTGAGTTTTCCGATTGGAAGAAGCAAGACAACCAAGTCGTCCGGTTGGAAGAAGCAAGACATGGGAGCAAAGGTACCTAGGGCGGTTCCCCCTTTGCCATGCCAAGGACAAATAACACAACCTATAAATACATAAAATAGATATGGATCACAGTGGGCATCACTCCTTTAATACTATCTTTTGTTCTCTCTAAAAACATTGGCTCATCTATATCACATCTTATTGAGGATGTTGTGCTACCTCTGGTTAATGTTGAGCAACCACATAATTCCCTCCTTCACACTGGTTTTAAACGTAACATCCCCTATTGGAAACTCTCATACCATTTTATAATTCTAGATCACATGCCCCATCCCTTAGAATGTTAGTTGTTTATCAACTTGGATGATAGAGAACTGAACTAGGCATTTGCTAGTTTCTTGTCAATCTACTCGTGATTTCCTTAGACCTTGGATTTGACTTGGGGTGGTCAACTGCAAGATAGTTGGTGGCACAATTTGCCTATGGTTGGGAGGAGAGTGGAGTGCCTCCTTTAGTTTCCCATTGAATCATCCAGATAAGTAACATGATCTACACCTTCTGCGTTGTGAAATCTATGTTTCACAATGATTAATTTATATGTATTCTACAATGGTTAGTTATTTCACTGTACTATTTAGCTATATAATTATGCCCTGAGATGTTCAATGATCACTTAGTGGTCTAGTCTTGTTAATTCACTGACAATTTAGAAGTCACAATTCACTTTATAAGTTGGACAATACCAAAATTGTACCATGCACCATGTGTGCCAGTAATATTGAAATTGGTATTGTAAACATGAAATCCAGGACATCACACACCTCATTGATTGTTTACCTAAATGCTCTATATTAGTTTATGATTTACGCTTTGTAGTGACACTGTAAACTGGTAATGTATAATATGAAATCATAGAGATTAGATTGTTTACATATGATGCATGTTTACAATTAAAGTTATTACTTAATTAATTTCCAAGGAATTTCCTAGGGTTGTACCCCTCTCTTAACCCAAACCTTGCGGTCAGAATGGTTATCACCACCCCAATGTTTCCATGCTATGTATATATGTCTGGCGCGTTATGGACCATCGATATGCATGTATATATGTGTTGTGAGGAAATTAGATTGGGGATGTGCATGTATATATGTGTTGTGAGGAAATTAGATTGGGTTTGTGCCCTCTTTAGGTCTTAGTAATGTTGCTTGAGAAATGATCATACCATGCATTCATGTACTATCTCATTTGGTGTCTTATGAAATGTGTATACACCTATACAATTGTGAAAGTCAATTGAGTTGCATCCTCTCTTGATGTCAACACTGTTATAGGGGTGATTTTGCATGCACCATTAAGGTTGGTGTCTACAACAATGGGTAGCGGAAAAATAAGAGTAAGTTTATGTAGTAAACTGGGATTATATTTATTTTGTTTATATATATATATATATTGGAATGTGCCTTTTCTTGGTCTCAATAGTTTTGTTGTTTTTTTTTAGTCATGCGCTACGATGTTGATGCCCTATTATAACTTTGTTGAATGGGCGATGAAGTCGCTCACATATATCTACTTGAATGAGTATAAACTAGATACATATAAATATATAGATATTCAGTGTGTTATGATTGGATAGGCCTACATTAAACACAAATGTTTATGAGCCCTATTGTGCATAGATGGATTATATTTATATACCAGCCTCTGGATCTACCAAGCGGCGAGAGGGATTAAATCTATTTTCACTCTAAAAGAGGTTTGCATCTCGAGATTTGATCCCTCTCGATGCTTGGTATATCCAGACTTAAGATGGATCTTAGATGGATGCTGGTTGGATGCTTGGTAGATATGGAGTTAAGATGGATCTAGGCTGGTTTAATTCCCCTCTTTAAATAGGCTATATTCCACATGAATACCATGGGTTATCAATACCATGTGTTAACACCATGGGTTATCAATACCATGTGTTAATACATGAGTCATTTTTTTAAATTCTATTATTATACGATTAATTTTACTCTATTATTTTTATTTTTTTTCTGAGTACTCTTTAAGTGCAACTTTTTGGAAAGTTTTCTGGTTTATTTTCTAATTTAATTTGTCTAAATTTGGCAGGTATTCATTGAATTCACAAGTTTGACATGTGAACTATTCACAATCGAAGTTCCCCAGGGGTTCTTGGGGCACTGAATCCATATATGTAGTAAAAAGAACTAGTTTAAACACAACAAATCAAGATTTGGCAACAATTTTTTCGTTAGATTTCGGTCAAAAATCCGCTAGAAACTCTAAAAGGTCATTTTTTTTTTTGTAAGCTTGGTAGTACCTATTTTTTATATTGATTTAATAGCAAGTTACAATCAGTTTTAAAGATAGTTAGGTGTGCTCAACTTACCCTGCGGGAAACCAAGTCTGTAGGCCACCTAACGGGATGGTATGCCATCCAAAAATGATAAGTCTTAATTATTTCTAACCAAGAAATATAAGACTGTATGTCTATGCTCATCCTACTATCTAGTTTCCTTTTGACATAATTGCATATGCATTGAAAAGTAAAATATATCCACATCAAAAAACTATAGAAAGAGACATCATTTTAACTAATCTACTTCCTCAGCTAAAGCAGATACCAATGGTGCGGGCCTTTTGCATTATACCTCGGGAGTTCAATCGATGAAAGTATGCAAGGAAGGTGATTTTCAATGCGTTGGAGGCGCCCATCCTACTTCTGCATTTGGAACTGGAGCTTCTGGAAGTCTTGCTTATAGTTCGAGAAAGTCTGCACTGCAGTGTCCATGTTTAGAGCTATTTGTTCCAAGGCCTTGCCCAAAATCCCCTTCATTGACCAGTAAAGAAACAAGGAATGTTTGAATTGGATCACTCGGCCTCATGTATGCCCTGGATCAGGCACCAAGATCAACCAATCCTCTGCATCAATTTCCATTGATCTTGTCTAACGGTTCAAATCTACCTCCCATTCCTCTGCATCAATTTCCATTGATCTTGCCTAGCGGTTCAGATCTGCCTTCCATTCCTCTATCAATTATTGAATTTCCTCTGTTGTGCCTTCGTGGTAAGATTCCACAGCTTCGTTAATGATGCTTATAGTCGGTTTTCGGCCTCTTAGTTTTCTTCTAGCGTTATTGGATTGGCCTTCTTCTTGTCTGCCTTTATTTTTCCTACCACGACCCTGCGACTCAGAGCTTCGAGTTTGAGCCACCGCACGAGCCATGGTAACTGTCTCACAACTTGATGAAATATAACTCTGAGTGCTCATAGGTGGTATAAGCCCCCAACCACTCAGTTGACGAATTCTGCTAAGAACCTATTCACCAAATAGCCAGCACTAAGGGCGGATGAGGGCACACTAATATCGACCTTTATCTACTACCGATAACTTTGTCTTCCACCTTCCTTTGAGCTAGGTCCAATGTCTCGGCTCGAGACCACTGTGTGTAATCAACCAAATGTTTACGCCGAGAATGGTTTCCCTTGTCGCCACCCAAGTTAATATTACCACCCCGCTTGCATGAGGTGACCCTGCCAACCTTGCCATGCATGTGGAGGGTGGTGGGTTTGTCCTTTGAGGCGCCCATCATTTAATTGCAGTGATTGCGCTGAGGATCCCGTACACATCCCGATCGGGCAATTTGTTCAAGGGCCAGTAGAATACATGAACTACTGATCTTGTCATGTCCGAGAATGTCATGCAGTGGTTCCAAACGACCTTCCCTAAGTTGAGGAGGCCAAGTCAAATCTAGAGGTTCGGTTTGGTGTGAGCAACCCCAATTTTCCAGAAAGCTAGCAGCTCAATTTCCTTCCCACCTCACATTTGTTGTGATTACACAGTCAAAGTTCTAAATAAGATCCCCTAGCTCCTGCACCAACCTAGCAGTTCTCCCACTGTGACTAAGCTTATCCCATTTAGTCCCCTGGCTTAGTTTCTTGAGAGTATTCATTACAAGTTGAGAGTCTCCTTCCACTACTAGATTTCTGTATCCCAGCTTGATGGCTAGGATCAAGCCCTGATAGGCACCAACAAATTCCACTTTGTTATTGCTTACATGACCACAATATTCTACATATATGAGTCTGGTCCTCGCTTGATGGTCCCGAAAGAGCCCGCCGAACCTTGTAGGACTCGTGTTTCCTTTTGAGGCTCCGTTAAAACTTAATTTAGTGATGAAGATTTGAGCCGAATCCACTATGCTTGGGATCAATTTCCAGGAGTCTGGGGCAATCATGGTCAACGCTAGTTTTAGGTAGTTAAGAATTCTAGCCTCTTGGGTATTTACTTGCTAGCCGTTCAGTAGCCATCTCTCTGTCAGGATAGTTTCATGACTATTTTGGAATATCCCTTCCCACACTAACTTTTGGTTATGTCCTCTATTCTTGAAGATCCCGCAGTTAGGCTCCTTCCAGATGGTCCAGAGAGTAAAGCCTAGAAATAATTTCCAGGCTCGGTTGAGGACAGGGATGGAGAAGAGGCCATGGTGCCAAAGAAGAATGGATTCTTTAATGCTCTAGGGAGATTTTGCATAACTCTTCCTTGGAGAATCCAATTTGGATCAAACTGGTGGCATTGGAAAGAGGACACATAGGGCTACTGTAGGTCATAATTTCAGAACTGGATGATTTGAATGTACAAAGATACATCAGAGGCAATATCGAGCTCCTACAAAGTGAAAAAAAGTGTGTAGATTCTTTTAAATTTTTTCTTAAGATTGGTTTGAAATTTATTTTGAAGGAATTCAAAGGGCATAGTAGAGCATTATTATCAGTAACTAATGCCTCGAGGAAAGAAAATGCAAACACCTAGTAAGGAACCTGAAAGCTCTAGCATGACTCATGAAGAAGAGGAAGAAATGCTACATGATATATCAAATTACAAGAACAAGTGCAACAAGTGTCACTTGCACAAAAAGCAACAGAATCTAAGATGGATGGTTTAAGGAAAGATGTAGAAGCTAAGATAGATGGTTTAAAGAAAGGTGTAGAAGCTAAGATGG
>APFE031625707.1:61413-120739 GCA_000404065.3 Pinus taeda | reverse complement strand
ATCAAAGAAGGGAAATATTCTACCTCATGATCAAACTGATTACAATACCAACATGATATCCTAGTCGGGTTCATAGAATCGCGGGCATAATGCCCTAGCCCTCCGTAATTGTAAGAAATTAGCTATCTGCGACCCCTTCCTAGTCCCATTCCACCTCGACCTTGATCGCGTCCCTGAAACCCAACACACTCCATACCTGCATTTGGGTCGAAGGCTCGTGTTTCGGTCTGCACCCTGTAGTCAAGAGTTTGATCCATCATTAGTTCATAGCTTCGGCAGGTGCATTCATCGTGACCTACCGACCTACAGAAATTACAAAACAATTGCTGGGACGTCTGTGTATACTTTTGCAACAGATGACAATGATCCACAATATGTTTTCCTCCTATTTGGTAGATCACACACCATAATGCAGATGCCACACTTGACCCTGCCTGTGCCTCCGATCTTAATGGCATTAACCCTTCCCCCGCCAAGTAGTTCGCGAACATTGGACAGTGGTCCTTGTCATGCCCTTAGCCTTTACATTTTATGCACCATACTTCCTCGCGTACCTCTGGTCAAGTTGTCATGTCTTGTTTCAAACTTTGCATCTCCAAACACAGATTCTATAGTTTCACGTGGATTTGTTGGACTCCTAATCCAGGGTCTTGTATAGGTGTTGAGTCTTGAAAATGTCATTCATTTCCATTACACTTTCACTATTATGTCCATTATATCACCTCCATTTCACTACTATGTCACCACATTCATCCCACTTTCATTATCATTGGGCCACATTTATGTTTTTCCAATCTTTATTAATTCTAAGCCTTTTAAGTGAATTTGTGGTTAAAAATTAGGAAATAATGTGCATATGCTTATACCTAACAAATGGGTTGAGATTGTTGACATGTGTAGGTTGAAAACAAGCTTCTAGAAGACCCTTATGTGGCACACTAAGGCCAAATTCGAATTTGAGTGGAAATAATCATGGGATCATGAGGATATGTGTCACATCTCCTAATTGTATTGTAACTCTAAGAAGACATGTGTCTTATCAGTTCCTATTTTGTTAGGACTCTAGAGGTAGAAGGAGAGATTCATGGACTCTCATTAATGAGATGGCTTCTCATCTTTTTGTATAAATAGGAGATCTCTCTCCTTCATTTGTTAGCTTATTAGTCTCAGCTTGTAAGCTTAGAGTTGGGAGTTCTTTAGCTTGGAGTTTTTAGTTTTTCCTTGATGGCTTTTGAAAGCTTTGGAGAGCTTTGTTGTAATTTGTAATTTTGAAGAATTTGAATAAAGCTTTGATGTTCTCAACATGGAAGGAGATGTGAAGTAAATGTCATGGAGCATATTAGAATGTAAGGTAGAGTAGATTTCATTTTGTAAATTTTGCTTTGATTTTGTTATGTCATTTGATTGCTTTCAAGTTTGATAAATTAGATTTTTCATTCATGCAATTTTAATTCATGCAAGTGTGTTCAACCAGTTGATTGTAGATTAGTAATGCACATAGCTTTTTAATGACTAATGACATGATGGAATTATCTTGTCCTTCTGCTTATTTATTTTCTTAGTTCTAATTCCAGCACTGTTTATTTCTTTCACAGTTTTGTTTTGTTCATTTACTTTTCTGCAAGATAGATATTATACTACTCATGTCATTTTCAGTTACCTCCTATAGCTAGAGCGAGTCGAATGGTGAGGGATTGAAGTATGAATGCATAGTTTGGTATTAGTTTATTTTTCTGCAAGTTAGTGATTAGATTATTCATGTCATTTTCAGTTACCTCCTATAGCCAGAGCGAGTTGAATGGTGAATGATTGAAGTATGAATGCATAGTTTGATATTAGTTTATTTTTCTGCAAGTTAGTGATTAGATTACTCATGTCATTTTCAGTTACCTTCTATAGCCAGAGCGAGTCGAATGGTGAGGGATTAAAGTATGAATGTGTAGTTTGATCTTAGTTTCATTTTATGCAATTTATATATCAAATTACTCAATTTGTTTATGATTACATCCTATAGCAAGAGCGAGTCGAATGGTGAGGGGTCAGAATATGAGTTGATGTAATATGATTTAGTTTACTTTGCTTACATTTTTTGAATTGCTTTAAGTTCAATTTTATTTTTATACAACAGCAAGGATACTGAGTTTCATAGTCACTAGTTCACTGTTTGGTTTAATTAGAATTTAGGTACATTTTTATTTTCTCTTAGTAATTGATTTCATGATTGCAAGTTTGAAAACATTGATCAATATTTCATCTTTTGTTTGATTGAAGTAGTGGCATATTTACACTTTTGTTTAAGTACTAATTCCATCAATAACATGTTTTAAGATCTTTTGAAGTGCTAAGTTTTGGAAGTTACCATTAGGGACATAGACTTTGTCTTGAAATCTACATCCATACTTGACCTTTAAAAGTATTCTTAAGACCTTAGAATAGAATTTCGATCTGCATTAGACACTTTAGGAGATCAACAAAAACAAAACCCCAAAACAAAATAAAATTTATAAAACAACGAAGTAAGAAAAAGGTTAACTAAGCACATATGGTGCACCACACTTCATCAGTTTACGATACCCGGATTGATAATTTATGTAGAGCAATTTAAGACATTAAATTGACTAGACAATTTCCACTAAGTGTTTTTTTTTTTTTTGGAGATGCAACGAATCATATTTAAGAGGTCATTTTTAATGAGATGCCAAAAGGAACAATAGAAAGAGATTGTGAAGCCATCAAGCCCAAGAGATATTTCCAGTTGGAGACTCCATATAACTTGTTGAATTTCATATTCATCCACTTCCTTTGTTAGGACCTTATTTGTCTCTTCTGTAATTAGTTTGGGGAAATGCCTTAAAAAGTCTTCATGATTTTGGTCCTCTTGATTTGAAGAAAGAAATTTATTATAATGCTGGAATGCTTCCCTTTTAATTCCTTCTTGGTTCGTTATATCAACACCCCCTTCCCCAATTATTGACTCGATGTAATTTTTTATTGATCTCAATTTGGTGGTGTTCTCGAAGAAGGCAATATTTTTGTCATTGGCTTAAATCCATAGGTTTCTTGAATTTGTCTCCATGTTTCTTCCTCATTTATATAATAAACCAAAGATATTATTAATATTATAAACATAAGGGATTAATAATATAAACCCAAGGGATTAATATTATCAAAAGCAAAGGATAAATGTGGTTGATTATTTTAGGGTTTAAAATATTTATACATTAACATATGTTAAATATGGTTGACTTTTGTTGACATGGTCAACTTTTGTCAACAATGGATATCATAGTTAACACCATTTCCATGGTGAACCATTGTGGCAAACATTTTCACAAAATAACAATAAATCTAATACCCATTGTCACAATGTTACATTACATTACAATTTATTCAATTTCCTCTCTCAACATCACAAAATTAGGGTTTAAAATCAGGGCTTTTAGTATTGGGTTTCATATGGGGTCTATGAAACCCAATGAAATCCCTTGGGTTGTATTGCCACATTAGAAAATTAGGTTATGTTAAATATGAGGGTTTATAATATTCAGTTTAATATTATGGTTATAATTTTGGGTTTAACTTTAGGGTTTATAATATTGGTTTTATATTGTCAAAGTTTATAATATCTGGTATAACATTAGGGTTTAATGTTGTGACGTTTGAATGGTGCATAAATCTATCCCAAGTTTCATTGTTAAAAACATTGTTGAAATGTGATAAACAAGATGACAATCATTGTTGGAACCTTACACTGCATTGAAAATTTTTCACCTTCACATTGCAAGACTACAATAGGGCTTTGTATTGTGACATTTTCATGGTACAAAAATCAATCTAACATCGTATTGTGACAAACACTGTCGCAAGATAATAATTAATCTAATACTCATTTTCACAATGTTAAAATATTAATCGCTTGGGTATTTAATCCCTATGGTTTATAACGTTAATCCCTTGGGTTTATAGTATTAATCTTTTGGGTATAAAATATTAATTCCTTTGGTTCTCAATTCCATGAGTTTAAAATATTAATCCATTGAGTTTTGTATCCCTAGGGTTTATAATATTTATACATTGGGTTTATTAATCTCTTGGGTTTATAATATTAATATGTTGGGTTTATAAATCCTTTGGGTTTATAATATTAATCCCTTGGATTTGTTAATTCCTTAGGTTTATATTCCCTAGGGTTTACAATATTAATGCCTTGGGTTTTTAATCCCTATGGTTTATAATATTAATCCCTAGGGTTTATTATATTAATCCCTTAGGTTTATAACATTAATCAGTTGGATTTATTAATCCATTGGGTTTATAATATTAATAATCTGTTTAGTTCATTAATCATTTAGGTTTTCTATTCCCCGAAGTTTATAATATTAATACCTTGGGCTTTTAATCCCTAGGGTTTATTAATACCATGTGTTTTTAATCCTTAAGGTTTATAATATTGGTCCCTTGGGTTTATACCAGTAGTTTCTTGGGCTTATAAATCCCTTAGGTTTATAATATTAATCCCTTGGGTTTATAATATTAATAATTTGTTGGGTTCATTAATCCCTTGAGTTTATAATATTTTCCCCTTAGGTTTGTTAATACCTTGGGTTTATGATATTAATTCCTTGGATTTTTAATCCTTGGGTTTATAATGTTAACCCCTTTGGTTTATTAATCACTTTTGTTTTTAATCCCTAAGGTTGTAATGCCACATTAGAAAATTAGAGTTTAATACTAAGGTTTATAATGTTGGGTTAAATATTAGGATTTATAATATTTTGTTTAATATCATGGTTATAATATTGGATTTAATGATAGGGTTTATAATATTGGTTTTATATTGTTTGTGTTTATAATATCTGGTATAACATTAAGGTTTAATGTTGTGATGGTTTCATGATGCATAAATCTATCCAATGTCACATTGTGACAAACATTATCGCAATGTGACAAGCAATATGACAATCACTGTTGGAGCCTTACATTACATTGCAATTTTTTCAATGTCATATTGTGACACTACAATAGGGCTTAGTATTGTGACGTTTTCATAGTACAAAAATCAATCCAATGTCACAACGTGAAAAACATTTTCGCAAAATGACAATTAATTTGATACTCATTATCAAAATTACATTACATTGCAATCTATTCAATATCACCTCTTAACATTACAAAATTAGGGTTTATTAATTCTTTGATTTTATAATATTAAAATCTTGAGTCTATAGTCCCTAGGGTTTATAATATTAATCCCTTGGGTTTATCAATCCCTTGTGTTTTTAATCCCTGAGGTTTATAATATTAATCCCTAGGGTTTATAATAATAATAATAATTCTTTGGGTTTATTAATACCTTGGGTTTGTAATATTAATCTCTTGGGTTTCTATTATTAATCCCTTGGATTTTGAAACTCGTCAATTTTTAATATGAACAATCCCTTGGGTTTATAATATCAATCCATTGGATATATAATATTTATCCATTTACAAACAATATAATATCTTGGGTTTATAATATTAATCTCGAGGGTGTATAATGTTAATCCCTTGGGTTTGTTTATCCCTCACGTTTAAAATTTTGATAATCCATTGGGTTTATAATAATAATCCCTTGGGTTTAGTAATAATACTAATAAATGTGAATTTAGCAAACCATTTGATCTGAAATTGGATTAGGTGATTTCTTCCTCTTTTCCAAAATCAAATAAAACAAAAATTAGGACCGGGGTAATGCATTACAAGGTTAAAAAATGGGTCTTGAAACAACAGGTTTTTCAAATGTCTCTTCTCGTCATGAATTAATATTCATATGTAATTTAACATAATGAACATAACAACACATAATCCATGTAGACATAAAGAAAAACAAGACAAAGGTTTGTTGACAAAGTTCACCCCTCCTAGGCTACATCTCCAGGCTTGTCAACATGATTAGACCACTCATATATTCAGTATCAAAATGAAGTACAACTCAAAAGATCTCTTGCAAAAATGACATACTTCAACTAAAATGAGCTAAAAACATCATGTTAACCCTTCAATTCCACATTGAAGAACATAATCAAAACTTCATGTTAAGGGAAGTTGAACCCAAGATGAACCCTGCTGGTTACAACTGGTGTAGTAGCCTTCTGGAAGTGAGAATATCCCTACAAGGTCTTCTCCATGCCCAAATACCTCCCAGAACTACTTCCAAACCTTGACTAATCGATACACCTTTAGTATCAAACCTAAATAGATACATTGTATATGTGCCCAAATTAGAAATTAGAGGTTATCAATGGATTCAGAACATCCAAAAACGCCTAAGTAGCCTCTTTCTAAGCTCCATTTGGAAAAAAACCTCAAAACGTTATGAGCTCCAAGCTCATCCATGAACTTGACTGTTAACCATCCACAAATTCACCCTTCTAGCTAACTGTCCTACAATTCCACCCCGAAAATGGCTAACAGAGCGACAATTTCACCCTCCGTCGGTGCATTTTGTTGGAACTTTATTTCAACCTCTAACCCATTGAGGCTGAAAATCAGGATCGTGTGGGTACATATGGCTGAGGGTTGGGCCTTAACGCCCGCCCTACTGGTTAGGCCCCTTAGCACTGGGAATGTGGTTATATGGGTGCCACAAAGGCAAGGGCTGCGGTAACTACCCACCTTTCCAATCGGGCCCCTTTTCCTCTAGCATGTAGTATTGTTGGTGGTCCATAGGACCTGGGCTAGCCCTTACACCTTAGCGCCTTAGACCTCCATCGTGGGTCATGTGCGATGGCCATAGGCACTGGAGCTATGCCCCCCGTAAGCTCCTTTGCATCAAGTGCCCAATCCTGCGCTTGTGGTCATGTCGAGGGTGTTATAACCATGTGCTGGTCCCATGTCTTAGTGCCTCCACTCCTCCACATTGTTAGCACCTACGTGGGTTATGTGTTGTGTTCTGGTGGTATTTGGTTGTGGGCATCATGACCTCAAGCCGGGGCTAAGCCCTAGCCCTTGGCTCCTCTGCCTATGGTCTCGTGGGCGTGGGGTGGCTGGGGGCTAGGGCTTAGTGCTGACCCTTTCCCCCAAATAACATATGTGAAAACCTTTTATACTTATTTTTCACTATGGTTAATAAGACCTACCATTCGCCCTAGCAGTAAGGCGCTTCACTTGTGCTCAACCGATCCTATGTTTGATCCTTGTGGGGGGGGGGGGAGATTTAGCCCATACATAATTTTTAGACCATAGTTGGGAGGCCAGGTGGTAACTACCCATTGACCCACATGGCCCCTAGGTATTGGACCACATAAAAACACCAATAACTAGCCATAACACAACAAATTTGATCAATCTAGAGAGGAAACGTGGCAACCTATCATTGGCCCACATTGTATAATCATCCTACCCAATAACCTTGCCCAGTCAAAGTACAGACTGCACAATCAGTGTACTTGCAATTTCTTTTCTTATTTGGGAAAATGGCCATAACGCGATATCAGAAGCATACGATATCGGTTTTGAGTTATTCAAGTTGCGTTGGATTCAAATTGGTGAGATTTTTTATTTGGCGTTAGCTTCAAGAAGTTCTCAAAACTTTCATTTTTGAGCTTAAAATTGATCACTTGATCACACCTCCCCACTAGGAACTTTTGGAATCCCAAAATTTTACTTCCCTAGTCAATATAAAGAGGCTGGAACTCAAAAATAACCAAAATCTCAATACAAAATGCAAAATTTTCAATTGGTGCTCTTCAATCCCCAAACAAGGCACTTCACTTATCATTCTCATGAAGACCTATTGTCTTGTTAAGAATTGAGCCATCATTCTCATCATTGTCGGAGGAATAAAATACTGATGAGTGGAATCTGAACATACTCTCTACTCTCATCTTTGCACGTCTCAAAAACACTTCATCTTGACGTTTAAACTGTTGAAGACAAACTTGACCCCATCTAGGAATGTAGAAGCAAAATAAACTTTCTTTAACATCTTCGAGCTGAGCTTACACATAAAAAGTACACTGCTACAAAATTTTCCATGATTTGATTGACCTTACCTATAATACATATTCAACTTCTACAATCTTGAAAACAAATATTCAATCCACACAAGTTTCAAATCGAATACTTGCATTAGTGAACATATGACAATTTGTAGACAACTTTGAACAACAATCTTGTACATTCACAAAAGTCCTTAACATGTGGACTATAACAAGTCGATACATACATCAATGAAAAAAGCCTACTTGTTGAACATATTGACAATGAAATTTCACTTTAAAAAAGTAACTAAACAGGTAATGACAACAAATATTTGCAAAATTTTTACAAAAGAACTTCATAATAAGTGTACCCAAACTTTGCCTCTCCTAGGCTTGTGGTTTCTCTTCTTGCACCATCTTGTCTTGAAGGTCGCTTAAGATTGTGGAGATTCCTTTTTGCAACCTTTTGTTTCCCTTGCATTATGTAGCATAATATCTTTACCTTTATTTGAATGAAGCTCTTGATGCAACTTCCAACATCGTTCAGTGTCATGTCCATGCACTTTGAAATGAGCACAGAAAAACTTCTTCTTATTTGTTGACATAGAAGTTATCTCATGCGTAAGAAAGTCATTATGCTTGATTCCCATTGTTCAAACTTTGTCAACTAGTGCTTTGATACTAAACTGGTATGAAATTGCAATAGGTGATCTCTTGCTCTTTTCAGAAATCAAATAAAACAAAACTTAGGACTGTGTCAACACTTTGCAAGGTTAAAAATGGGTCTTTAAACAACATTTTTTCAAATGTCTCTTCTTGTGATGAATTAGTCTTCATATGTGATTTAACATAATGAACATAATAACACATAATCCATGTATGCATAATTAAGAACAAGAAAAAGGTTTGTTGACGGAGTTAACCCCTCCCGGGCTACATCTCTGGGCCTGTCAACATGGCTAGACCATTCATATATTCAATATCAAAATGAAGTACTTAAACATTTGCTATAGATAAATATGTGGCTATTACCCCTACAAGGTAATGTTCTCCTACAAAGAACTCTCACAACAACAACAACTCAAAACATCTCCTACAAACATGACATACCTCAATTGAAATGAGTTAAAAACATCATGTGAACCCTTCAATTCCACATTGAAGCACATAATAAAAAATTCATGTTAAGGGATGTTGAAATTGAGTTGAAGCCTGCTAGTTAAAACTATTGCAGTAGCCTTATAGATGTGAGAATACCCCTACAAGGGCTTCTCGATGCCCAAATATCTCCTAGAATTACTTCCAAACCCTCATTGATCCATACACCTTTAGTCTCAAACCTGCAAAACTAATATATAGATGTGCTCAAATAAGAAATTAGAGGTTATCAATTGATTCAGAACATCCAACAACCCTTAAGTAGCCTCTTTCTAAGCTCCACTTGGATAAAAAATCAAAGATTTATGAGCTCCAAGCTCATCCATGAACTTGACTATTAACAATCCTACAAATTTTCCCTTCTCGCTAACTTTCCTACAAATCCACCCCAAAATCACTAATGGAGTTTCAATTCTGCCCTTCATTGGCGCATTTTGTTGGAACCTTAATTCAACCCTAACCCCTTGAGACTAAAAATCAGGGTCATGTGGGTACATAGGGCTGAGGGCTGGGCCTTAGCACCCACCCCCTCCAGTTAGGCCCCGTAGTACTAGGCATGCAGTTATATAGGTTCCACAGGGCCAAGGGTCCGGTGAATCGCCCTCTGGTGCGCAGTCTTGTTAGTGGTCTACATGACCTAGGCTGGCCCTTACACCTTAGCGCCTTCACCTAGTGCCTTTGACCTTTGCTATGGGTCATGTGTGATGGCCACAAGCCCTAGGGCTGGACCCTTCCATAAGCTCCTTTGCGCCGAGTGGCCAACCCTGCACCTGTGGTCATGTCGAGGGTGTTATAACCATGGGTTGGTCCCATGTCTTAGCATCTCCACTCCTCCACACTATTTGTGCCTCCATGCGTTATGTGTTGTGATCTGGTGGCATTTGCTTGTGGCGTCGGGACGTCAAGTCAGGGCTAAGCCCTAGCCCTTTGCTCCCCTGCCTACGGTCTCTTGGGCGTGGGGTGACTGGGGCCTTGGCCCCTTCCCCCAGATAACATATGCACAAATCTTTGATAGTGCTTTTGCACTATGCTTAATAAGAGCCACCGCGTGCCCTAATGGTAAGGAGCTTGACTTGTGCTTGACTTGTCTTGTGTTCGATCCTTGTGGGGGGTGTTTTGGCCCATCCATAATTTTTAGAACACTATTAGGAGGCCACGTGGCATCCACCCATTGGTCCACGTGACTCCTAGTTATTGGACCACATAAAAACACCAACAACAAACCATAACACAACAAATTAGACCAATTTAGAGAGGATAAGTGGAAGCCTGTCATTGGACCACATTGTACAGTCAGCCTATCCAGTCACCTCGCCTAGTCAGTGTACCTACAATTTTTTTTCTTGTTTGGGAAAATGATCAGAACGCGATATCATGAGCATACAATATCAGTTTTGAGCATTTCAGGTTGCATTGGATTCAGATCGGTGAGCTCCTTAATTTGGAGCCAGTTTCAAGAAGTCCTGGGCACTTTCATTTTTGAGCTTAAATTGATCACCTGATCACCCTTCCAATTCTCAATATGTTTCTAATATTAATCCCTTGGGTTTTTAGTAACTAGTGTTTATAATATTAATGTCTTGGGTTTAGAATATTAACGCCTTGTGTTTAAAATATTAATCCCTTGGTTTTTTAATACCTAAGGTTTATAATATTAATTCCTTGGATTTATAATATTAATCTTTTGGATTTATTAATCCCTTGGGTTTTTAATTCCTTGGGTTTTAAATATTTACCCTTTGAGTTTTTTATCCCTAAGGTTTATACTATTGATCACTTGGGTTTATAATATGAATCTCTTGGGTTTATAATATTTATTCATTGGGCATATTAATAAATGCTTAGATTTATTAATCTCTTGGGTTTATAATGTCAATCCCTTAAGTTTATTAATTCCTTGGGTTTAAAATCCCTAGGGTTAAAATATTAATCCTTTTGGTTTAATAATGTTTTTGGTTTCTAATATTAATCCCTTGTGTTTTTAATACCCAGGGTTTATAATATTAATCCCTTGGGTTTATTAATCACTTGGGTTTATAATATTAATATGTTGGGTTTAATAATCTCTTGGGTTTATAATATTAAAAATTAATTGTGTTTGTTAATCCCTTGGGTTTATAATAATCATCCCTAAGGTTTGTTAATCTCTTGGGTTTATGATATTAATACCTTGTGTTTTTAATCCCCGGGGTTATAATGTTAATCACTTATGTTTTTAATCCCTAGGCTTTATAATATTAATACCTTGGGTTTATAATCCCCTAGATTTATAATATGAACCCCCTTAGGTTTATTAATTCATTCGCTTTATAATATAAATCCCTCGTGTTAATAATATTAATCCCCGAGGTTTATAATATTAATCCCTTAGGTTTTTTAATCCTCGAGGTTTATAATATTAATATTTTGGGTTTATAATATTAATCTATCGGGTTTATTAAACCCTTGGGTTTATAATATTAATCCATTTGGTTTTTAATCCATAGGGTTTATAATATTAATCCATTGTGTTTATAATATTAATAATCCTTTGGGTTTATTAATCCCTTGGGTTATTAATCTTTTTAGTTTTTAATATTAATAATCCTTTTTGTTTTTAATATTCATCCCTTAGGTTTATTAATCATTTGGGTTTATAGTATCAATCCATTTGGTTTATAATATTGATCCCTTTATGAACAATATAATTGTTAGGGTTTATAATCCCTTATGTTTATAAATCTATTGGGTTTATAATATTAGTACCTTGGGTTTATAAAATTGATAGTTTAATGAGTTTATTAATCCAATGAGTTTATAATATCAATCCCTTGGATTTATTAATAATATTAATAAACGTGGATTTGTTGACCCTTCCAATTCTCCATTTGTTTCTAATATTAATCTCTTGGGTTTATTATTATTATAAATTGTTATTGTTATTGTTAATTAATTATTTCTATTGATTGAAAATAATAATAATAATTGTTTATGGGGCTTTGGATTGACGATGAATGGGTGCATTGTTAAAGCACTCCTTGCGATAAGTCATTGGTTCAAATCCCTTGTGGGTGCTTACCTACCAAAAAAAATTTAATAATAATAATTATTAAATCTATATCAATAGCGCTTCTTAGCATATTTCAGCTACATTTAATAATGTGATTGTGCATGTGATTAATATATTATACATTCAAAGGCATGGTATAACACATTATAACACATTCTGTTTTGCCTTTTACTTCCTATTAGTTTGTCTTTGACCAATTTTTTTTACCACTTATCCATAGTTTAACATTGAAAATTTGATTTTTATTATTTACTAATTTTTATTAGTTATTAATTTTTTGTTTTTAGTTTAATTTTTTTTATTTAACTTTTTAAATTTTTTCCTTTTTCTATTATTATATTTTTCTCAGTAAATCTAGCTATTATATTATATACAATGAAAATTTCACATTCAAGATGACATTGTGCCCAAGGCCAACAGTGGCGCTGTGGGCTTGGTTATCACATAACAGAACTTGCCCGTGCAGGGGCATTACTACGACACTGGAACACCCATAATGAGCCATTGAAACACGTACAAGACCTCGACCAGACAGAGTAGTCCCACACAGGGGCACGATAGCTGACTAAAACCGCCCACGCAGGGGCATAGGAGCAAAACATGTACATCCCACGCAGGGGCCTCAAACGAGATTCAAAGAGTTCCCTATCAGGCCTAACAGAATTAGCAGTAGCAAACATTGAATTGGACCTGAGCCAGAGAAAACAAAAAGCATAGCCATGGATAAAACCAGAACCAGAGAGAACCAAAACGGAACCTGAACATCACTGGGTGAGGAGAATGTGGTCCAACAGAGGGCTATTCGGGAGGCTTTTCCTCAACCACTCTGCACCAGCCATATTTCTCCTGCAGAGAGTCCCAATCCTCCTCAGCTTCTTCCTTGGAGGTCGATGCTTCCTGAGCCTGAGGGCTTTTAGGAGCTTGCCCAGGTGCCTCCGCAGGTACCTTTTCTTCCACGCCCAAGCTTCCCTCTGGGATCCTCTCCATACTACTCGCACCTCCATCTTCATCCTGAGATTCCTTGAGAAATAAGACTGATACATGAGCATTGATGCGGGGTCTGTCCTGCGTGCTGCCAAAAGAGAAGATGGCAGACCCGAATGCAGGTGCAGGGGCTGGTTCAGCATTAGGACCGCTCGAGTCCATGAACTGGCTGGCCTGGATGGGGGTGGCCTGAATTCCTCTATGGCAATGGCAGCGATAGCAATGAACGCAGGGTCGTGAGGCTGGAGGGCGAGACGGCCTTCCGTGAGCCGGACCCCTTCGTCTAAACATTTTTGCAGGGGCTGCAGGGGCAGATATAGATACAGGTGCAGAATTGACGCTGCGCCCCACTGTCCAGAGCCACCACCGAATTGAGCCCAAACAACAACCAAAATTAAACACGCCGGCATTACCAACAGGATTAGAAACTTGGAAGGTGAGGCTGCAAACAGAAGACTGTTCTCCATGTCTCGGCCTTTCTCCCTTAATAACAACACAGTTATTCCCTCGGAACCTGTACGCCCCAGCTGCAAATTGCAGTCGCACCATTGTAACATAACGCGCATTGAATGCCTGCCTCTTTCCCTGTAATGACATTCCATGGTGGCGAATGGTATAATCAATGCGCTGCTTAGACACAAGGTAGCACATGGCGACCATGTGGCTCCTCGCTAACACATGTCTCGTCACCCACATCCGGGGTTTTTCTATTATTATATTAAAAAAGTGTTTTAATAAATTTAATTATAAAAATGATATATATTAATAAAAATAAAACACAAACATATAATTAACATATATATTAAAGAGTGTGTGTGGTGTATATATTATATATATATATATATATTATATATAATATATATATATAATAATATAAACAATATTAGTTAATCATATTTTCTTAATTTATGGTGATGGTATTCAATAATACAATATTTTGTTAGTTGTTTTATTTGTGATAAAATATTTGTTTTTTATTATTTTTTAGTTTAATTGAGTAATAATTGAACTAAGTGGCAGGTACTAACTACTATGTAACCTTTATTATGCCACATACATGGTATAACACTTTTCATGGTATAAAGCATTCAATTTTCCGTTTGACTGGGTATTAGTTTGTTTTTGACCAAAAAATTATGACATTTATCCATAGTTTAACATTAAGAATTCAATTTTTGTTATTTTATTATTATTTAAATTTATTTATTTGTAAGGTGATTGATTGAGATCTTATTATGAGTTGTTTAGTAACTTCCATTTTTATTAGTTACAAATTTTTTGTTTTTAGTTTTTTTTATTTTTTATTTATATTTTCATGAATTATAATGATTTCACATATTTCCAATTTAAAGTGACTTATTATTAGATTAAAAACATATTTTAATAAAATTTATTATTAGAACAATTATATATTAATAAAAGTAAAATAGACACATATAAATATATGTATTTTAATATAAACATATTAGTTAATCATATTTCTTAATTTTTGGTGATGAGATTTAATAAAACAATATTTCATTAATTATTTTATTTTTGTAATGAATTTTTTAATTATTAGATTAAACTATATTTAAATTAAACAAGAAGTACTAGCTACTATGTAACTCTTATTTATAATATATTAAAATGAGAAAAATATTATAAACAATAAACTACTGAGTTAACGACACTGAGTTAGTTTGCGAGATTGAAGCCATCGGCTTTTTGGACTACTCCATTGGGCACAGGTGGAGCGCATTCCACATTCTTCGAATAATGTTTCAAATATTTGGACCACAGTGTCATATATACAAACCATTTTATATTGTTATTGTAATTGGGAATCTGACAAAATAAAGACAAAAAAGTTTATCGAATGATTTTCAGATTCGATCCCGCACACGCCGATATTTTAATATAATGTAAAGGAGAATGCTGCCTATAATAAGAAGTTAAGTGTAGAGAATCTCTTCATAATAGTGCAACCAAGTGGCAAGGAGGCGAATAAGATCACGCTTATATCAGATATTGGGTGGGGAAGATTATTAAACTAAATTAATACAATAATTTATCGTAATACAATAATTTAGAACTAACTAGCATTTGCACCACATGCTGCAAAGGAAATGCCGTAAGACATAAATATAAGAAAAAAATTGACATACATAAATATAAGAAAAAAAATGACACTAATGATTTCAGTTTTAGTGAACTCTTCAATCATTTCTCTCTTTGCAATCCATTGACCATACCACACATTTCTTCCCTTCATCAGTGTAACATATGTATCATCCAGAAGTGGGCCTATCAATTTCTCAGGCTCTTCCGCCAAAAAATGTGTTATATAGATCATCTCTGATGTGTAGTGAGAAAAATAGACAGACTTGCTTGTAGCACTCTCATTTGTCAAAGCCGCAACCACACCTGTACAGGAACTAAAAAGTATTAACATAGTTTGAACATGAACAGGGAAACACAAATTCATCATTATTTAATAGCTTAATAGAGAATTACAAACAGGAAATAAGCAGACGGTTTTATCTCGTTAAATTTGTCAAGAAATTCATGTTTGATAACATCCACGAGAATTTCACAGCACCAAATCATGCATGTGTTAATTGTGAAACTCCAAACTCATGCATTTTCTGCCTGCAAAATGTTTTGAGCCAATACAAATATGATGTATGCCGTGATATGGAACCTCTCCATAATATCATAATATGCCATCTTGTGCAGATTCTCTTTGCTGACACGTTTGAAAACATTGCTCTTAATCTCCGCAAAATTATTTGACACAAGTAGTGCCAACAAGGCATTGTTGTGAGATATGATTGCAGCTGATAGAGTAATTGCTTAGGCTAAAATAACGGAGGATGAATGCAACAACAACTATCATTTGGTCCATAATGAAACATGCAGTCTCAAATGCCATAGATTCTTTAGAGCTACTTGCAACTCCCTCTACTAAATTGAATAACACTTGAAGCACATCCCCTCCAAATGACTGGCAAAGTTTATCAAATATCTCTATTACATGAAACACCACATAGAGTTTGATAGTGCCTTGTCCTATGATAAAATGTTAGATGAGACTAATATCTGTTACTTGGAGAAGTGCGACTCCACAAATCAGTATGACTAAGCATCCTATGTCAGAAAGCTCATCAGCACACGGCCTCTAGAACTGACCGTCAAGCATCTCCATGTGAATGCCAGTGTCTTTGCTGGCATGATAGTCAATAATGATAGAAAGGAATCAAGGCACACAAAGAATACTACATCAATAAGCAATTCACACCTCCAAGGAACATGGAACATTATATTGTAAACCCTCTGTCTCTTTTTATCATTTCCAAATGATGTTGTGTTTCGCAGAGAACTGCCTCCATATATTTCACTGAAATGGCCTTGTCCTCTGATAAAATGGTAGATGAGACTAATATCTGTTACTTTACTTGGAGAAGTGCCACTCCACAAATCAATATGACTAAGCATCCAAAGCAATTCATAGAATGCTTCCACGACTGATACACCCTATATTATCAAAAACAAAAAGTAGCCATTCATGTTTCTGCAATATGGAAATTGATACTGCATTTCCAACCATAAATACTCTGCATCTTTGGATTATGAACTTACTTTTAAAGCAGGCCAAGGACTGCTAAAAAGCTTATGGATCTCCTTGGAAGCTTTCCAAAAGCAGTTTTCCCACTTTGTGGTTGTTATGTCTCATTTAAACTATGAAACATGTATTGCGGCAATAAATAAAAGAGAAAAATAAAAATATTGCCTGACCTCAAAATTGGATTTAAACCTGTATCATTCCTTTTCCCTGTATTCTGTCCCCCATGCCTGGCTTAATTTTTCCCTTTGTAATCCGTTGACCATACCACGCATTTCTTCCCTTCAGCAGTGTAACATATGTACCAGCCAGAAGTGGGCTTGTCAATTTCTTAGGCTCTTCCACCAAAAAATGTGCTATATAGATCATCTCTGATGTGTAGTGAGCAAAATAGACAGACTTTCTTGTAGCACTCTCATTTGTCAAAGATGCAATCATGCCTGTACAAGAACTAAAAAGTATTAACATAGTTTGAACATGAACAAGGAAACATTAATTCATCATTATTTAATGGTTTAAGAGAAAATTACAAACAAGAAATAAGTAGACGGTTTTATCTCGTTAAATTTTGCAAGAAACACATGCTTGATAACATCCACGAGAATTTCGCAGCACTAAATCATGCTTGTGTTCATTGCAAAACTCCAAAACCATGCATTTTCTGCCTCCAAAATGTTTTGTTTTGAGCCAATACAAATATGATGTATGTCGTGATATGGAGCCTCTCCATAGTATCATAATATGCCATCTTGTGCAGATTCTCTTTGCTCACACGTTTGAAAACATTGTTCTTAATCTCCGCAAAATTATTTGACACAAGTAGTGCCAACTAGTGAAGGTGAGACAAGCTTTAACTAATATGGTGACCTCTGAATTATCAAAGGAAATTAACATTGATAGACAAGTGTAACTGACTTGGTTTGTTAAATGGACAGAAAACCATACCTATGATAGGATATGCCTTGTGCAATTGAAGCCTTCGCAGAATAGAGAACATACATTTTTGGTATCAATAACCGAGTTAAACCTTAAGGAATACATGAAACAATTTGTCAACGACAGACGCAGGCATAAGAAGTGGGTCACACTAGTAGTTTAAGCCTTAATCGGTCCCAATGAACATGGATCAAGGAACAATGAGTAACGGCTGAAACTTAAAAATAAGAGAATGAGTAAATAACCCAAACTTCAAGATTCTGACTCACTTTACTACAGAACTAGTAAACCTCTGATATTTGAGTCTTTGGCTTAGCTCATTGCATAAAGCAAAGCAAACAAAAATCAGTCCACGAACATGCTGCAAAAGAAACAAAAAGGTGATTGTCACTGCTATCTGATTACCCCTCATGGAATGACAAGTAACCTGCCGTGATAAAAAGCAAAACAAGAAGATTATTTACCTGCTTTTTCACTACCAAATAAGACGTTCAAACCAGCTTCCATTTCAAGGTCGATTAGCTTAAAAGTTCACATTGAATATAAGATCATAATAAATTTCGTAGCCACAAACAAACAGAACTGATAAAGTCATCTCCATTATTCACAAAAAGCCATGAGACTTCTCTTGTATGCTTACGGATTAACAAATGTTGAAAGCATGCTTGTGACTGCTTGCACATACTCATGCCACCTTTTCTTTCTTTATAAATAGCAGAGTTTTATCTTTGAGCAAAACACTACAGGAACCAACATGCATAGAATAAACAAGCATTCAAAGTACCTCAAATCTTAATGCTTCTAAATAACCTCTCTTCGCCAATATATATCTCTCTATGTATCAAAATCTTGATAAAAGCTTTTCTTGACCCACATAAACTAACGGATAACTATATTGAACATTAGAAAAAAAATCTTAAGTTTCAATGCATTGCGGGCAAGATAATATTTCAGCTAGCCCAAGGGGTTAGCTCAACCATTTGTTGCCTATGTTGCTGAGTATTTGGCTATTTTCATGCCAGCGGGTGCCTCATTCAAATCTTCCTGGGTGAGGCAAAATAATCCATGCTGATGGGGTTTGCTATGATGATGGGTTTACTAGGGATGCCATCCTTGGATGTGGGGAAGCATTCCACGTCCCTTGGTTCCAGACAAGCTTCCCCTTGAGAAAAAGTAATATTTGAGCTATACTAACTCAGTCAATTTAGTACATAACAAAGACTCCATTCTTCATCTCGGCGATTCCTAAATCATAACCTATAGCATAGTAAATGCTATCTGACAAGGGGTCAGTATAACCCCATGTAACAGGCCGCAGGGTGATGAGAGAGAAAAAAAATCGGCGGCTTGTTACATGGGGTTATACTAGCCCCTTGTCAGATAGCATTTACTATGCTATAGGGTATGATTTAGGAATCACCCTTCATCTCTTGGTTCACTCATCTCTTGGTTCACTCACTGCTGGGATAAATAGGACAATTGTCTTCCAAAGTAAATAGATCAGATGACAACAACCTACCGTGCAGCGTGGATATTGCCAATCCCAAAAGATATGACTGGTTCTACACATGCTTAATTTAATGATTGTAAGAAGCATGTTTTCATACTTTAAACACCCACTTCACTTAATATAAGAAAGTGTGCTTACCATATTATATTTTTAGAATCGACTGATCGTACATTCCTTGTAAGCGATTCATTTTCATCAATATCAACATTGCAGTAACACAGATCATGGATGCAACATCATCATTCGTCTGTCTCTCTTACACATGTATGAGACAACAGTGCTGGAACTGGCATTTCCGAATGCATTTAATTTATAATTAGCATTATCCAGCTGATAGTTGACCACATCCATACAACGTCTTCTTGCAAGTCTCTTTTAATAAGTATTGTTAATGTTTTGGGCAGCATCGGGAGTATTCTCACGTGTGGGGGCAAGTGGGCTAAGTGATGGGGCTCTGCACCCATAGATCCATGGTATTCTGAGGACCCATTGTATTTTGTTAATCCATGGTATTGTACTCTTTGGAAATGTAAAAGAAATGTAAAAGTATAAGGGTGAGTGATTCATTCTTGTTTTCTCCTTGGAGAAGGCTGAGTAGTCCTCAAACCCCTTGACGTCGGACAGGGCTTGTGGAAGGTGGTTGGCAAGAGAAGATCTTATGGAGGAGAAAGCTGAGAGGGCCTAGTATGGGCCGTGAAGGTCAGAATCAACAGGCATAGTGAGATCTGGAGCAGATCGTTCATAGGAATTGTGGAGAGTTACAGCTTGGTGCGTAGACAGAGAGAAATGGATGAGTGATTCACCCATAAGATGTACTAGGATCTTGAAAGGAGATCAACACAAGAGAATGAAAGATTCATTATGATCCTGGTGTGAACGTCTTGTGAAGAGATCTGAGCTCAGAGGGGCCAAGTAAGGGCCAAATCTGTTCTTGTGATAGACGAGGTTCGAGAAGGCTAGACTGAGATGGTTAGAGGGCTGAGATAGAAACTTGGAGTGAAGGTCAAGCAGAGACCTTGAGGGATAAGAAAACCTGCGATCTAGAGTCAGAGGGAGTCAGGCTTTAGAGGGAGTGAGCAGACTTAGGAGGGAGTCAGTCGTCAAAGGGAGACAACCTTCAGGGTCAGGAAGTCATGGTACAAGATGGCCATGCAGGATGCTCAGGAGTAGGAGGCTTCTAGAAGCAGGGTGTCTTCGGAGAAGGGTCCCTGTCATCCTGCGGGAATTTCTTCTGTGTCATATGGAGCAGCTGTGGTAGTGAATGAAGGGTGGAAATGCATTCCAGGTTTGAAGGCAAAGCCACTTCCAAGAAGTGTTGTAAAAATACATCCATTGATAAGGAGTGTTGATGTTTTGAGTAGCAGTGGGAGTGTTCTCACATGTGGAGCAAGTGGGCTAAGTGATGGGGATTTGCACTCATAGACTCATGGTATTATGATGACCCACGGTATTTTGATAACCCATGGTATAAACCCACAGTATTGCACTCTTTGAAAATGAGGAGTGATTCATTCTTGTTGTCTTTTGGAAATGATGAGTGATTCATTCTTTTTGTCTTGTGGTCGGCAAGGGAGAGGGTTGAGAAGGCCGACCAGGGAACAGAGGCGTGCAGGGGCACGAGAAATTGAGAGGGGTATTCTCTCAAAAAAGCAAGGGATCTGCATGAGTAATATTGCAGGTTTGTTGTGAGTGAGATACTCAATTGTGCTGGGTCCAAGAAAAGAGCACGAAGCAGCAAAGGAGATTCATATCAGCCAGATTGGGCATGAATCTAGGGCTTGATCCATTGGATCAGATCCAGGTTAATTGCTATATATGTAATTTCCTCAAGGGTCATTATCCCAGTAAGGGAGCCCAAGTAGGTTAATGAAAAACCGTTGATTGGGCAGAACTTGTGTTTATTGTGCAGGATCAAAATGCTAGTTTTATAAGTTTTCGCTACGTAAAAGTAAGACACATCAGTGTGTTTCAGTTCATTAGCTGAGTAAAGTTAATAAGAGGCTGTTACCAGATCTGGTGTGCGTATGGACTGAGTCTAGTGCCCAGAAAATCTAACAAGTATTTGATCAAACAGTCACTCTGGTTATAATAATCATTCATGCATTAATATGCAAGATAAATCAGCCAAACAGCTGTCTTTGATAAAACTATTAGCACCCCATTTTCAGAGTGCATGAATTTAACTGTTCACAAGACTTGTCTGAGCAGGTTCAGACCCCTGATACATGTTACTTAACTAGAAATTTTTGTCAATTGGTCGGTCTATAGTAAACCCAGATGGTAGCAGACCTTTTTCTTGCATTTCATTTAATAGCAACTCTGATTCCTGCCTTCTGTCCTCTTTGCAAAGGCCATTGATCAATTCACAGTATACAAGTGCATCAGGGGTTAGACCCTTTTCTACCATTTCTCTCTGGAGCTTGAAAGCTTCCATGATTTTGCATAGTCTGCAATGTCCATCAATAAGTATGTTGTAAGTATTTAAATTAAGTACCAACCCCCTCTCCGTTCATGTGCTTCCTGCCTCTTGCCTTCTATGCAAAGCCCTTTGAGCAAACCATTGTAAGTTATTTCATCAGGAAAAATATTCTTTCCTTTCATTTCATCAAACAGCTCAAATGCCTTGTGGAGATTACCAAACTTAAGAGTATCCATGAATCAGCAAGTTAAAAGTGACTACATCTGGAAATAGATTCTTCTGTAGCATCTGATTATATAATTCTTCTACTTTCTGCATTTTGCCTTCGCTGCACAGCCAATCCATTAATGCATGATATGTAATGGCAGTAGGCTCAAGGCCTTTCTTTTGCATCTCCTGGAAAAGCTGAAAAGCTTTGTGGGTATCACCTGAGCTAGTGTACCCATCAATAATCGAGTTGTATGTAACAACATCTGGAGTCAAACCCTCATCGACTAACGATGTCAAAAGATCTTCTGCTTCCACCATTTTGCTTTCCTTTCGAAGCCCATTTATGAGTGCATTATAGCTAATAATATTTGGCGTAATGCCATTTCTCTGCATTTCATTATGCAAGCTGAATGCTTCCTGCATGTGACCTAACCTACAGTCTCCATCGATCAGTGCGTTGTAGACTTGTCTATTTGGTGAAATATTTCTACTCGTCATTTCCTTCAAAAGATCTTCAGCTTCCTGCAACCTACCTTCTTTACATAATCCATTTATCAACGCACCAAATGTTATAACAACGGGTGTGAGACCCTTTTCTTGCATCTCGTCGAGCAGTCTAAAGCATTCCTCAATGTTACCACTCTTAGCATGCCCATCAATCAATGTATTATATGTGACAGTATCTGGGACCAAACCGACTGTATGCATCTCCTTCAAGAGCTTCAGAGCCTCTTCAATATTAGATGTCCTAGCAAGCCCCTTAATTAATGAATTATAAGTAATGACAGTCGGCATGATGCTTCGTTTTCCCATCTCTTGATGTAACCGGAGAGCTTCGTCCATATTCCCTAGACTGGAGTACCCATCAATAAGGGTGTCATAAACAACCTCATCAGGAGCCAAACCCCTTCTAGCCATTTGATCGGAAAGCTCTTCTGCTACCCTCATTTTACCTTGTTTACAGATTGCATTGAGCAAAACACTGTATGTAAAAATACTAATTGCAAAACCATCCCTTACCATTTGCCTGTGTAGCTCCAGAGCACCATGAATGTCTCCAAGCCTCGAATGCCCATCAATCAATATGTTGTAGGTGACATTGTCTGGCACCAATCTCCGCTTCAGCATTTCATTCAAGAGCCCTTTTGCTTGTTCAACCCTACCACTCTTGCAGAGCCCATTGATCAAGGAATTGTAAGTCACTAAATTTGGAGCCAGACCTTGAGCCAGCATGCGACCCCGAATCTCAAAAGCATCTTCTAGGCTCCCAATTTTACAATAACCATCAATCAGAGTATTATAAGTGATGTGATTAGGAGACAACCTTCTGCTTAACATCTCATTAAAAATCTTCCCGGCTCGTTCCGTATGCCTCCTTTTGCAGAGACCATTGATGATCACATTGTAAGAAAATGTGTCAGGCTTGTAACCCATATGATCCATTCTAGACAACAATCCAATTGCTTCATCTAATCTCCCTTCCCTAGAGAAAAAATGAATTACTTTATTAAAACTAAATACATCGAGAGTAACACCCATGTTCTAATCTCCCAAGCCTTTTCAGCCTTCCTAGACACAACCAAAGCTTGAAGAAGAAAATTGCACGATGAAAGAGAGGGTAGAATACCATCTTCTTTCATAACGTAGAAGGTTTCTGCAGCTTCTGCTATCATCTTGACCTCTACATAGGCATTCATGACTAGGTTAAAAACCGCTGGTTTTGATTGGGGGATAGTCATGAAAGCCCTGAAAAGAGCCTGTGGAGTAGTGTTGCAAGTTCTCAATAGCACCAGAGACCTCGTTGCAGCTTGGACTGAAGCCCATCTTCTTTGTTGCAGCTGCCCACATATTTGTTTGACGAGCTCTTCCTCTTCTCTGCCAGAATCGACATGGCTTGTTGAGGCCGTGTTTGACGAAAGGGCAACAGAGCTACTGATGCTTCTCCAACTAATTCCATATTGAACCCAGTTTATAAAACAACAGGAAATGGGTTTCCATGCTACCCATCTCCTTCTGTAATTTATTCTTTTTGTTGCTTGAGTGAGAAAAGAGAACAATATTCTTCTTCTTTTGATCTCCATCTGTGATGTTCTAGCAGCCTGTGTTCAGATCCATATGTGATGTTCTAGATAAAAATCCATTATGTAGGTCTGAACATTTGATCTCCATCTGTGATGTTCTAGCAGCCATTTAATGAATCTCATACAGAAACAAGTGAATAAAATGGTGCATAGGAGTGAAGTGAAAGCGTAAAATCCTGGGGTACGAAATGGTTTGAGGATCAGGAAAAGAGAACTGAATAGAAAAAACAGACCCAATAGCAGATGAGTTAGTTTTCTATTGGGGTCGAAATATTTAGCCGTTCGATTAAGAAGCTATCTGAATTCCGTCCGAGTGATCTGCTTCAACATCGGCGTTTAATTCATGAAACAAAGGCGGAAACAGTCGTAAACTGCAAGAAACCTTAAACGGAAACCGTCATAAACTCTATGAACTTTTTTGGAAGGCGCACAGATGTTAAGTGGAAAGTGAAAAGTTTTTAAAGGTTTTTTAATGTTTTAAAACAATTTTTTTTTATTAAATCAGACGGCTGATTTTTGTTCAATCGTCTAACAAAAGATCTAACGGCTACAATTAGGACAGAAAAGCATTTGGGGGAGTTCATTTCAGAGGGAAACGCCTTACGGCGTAAATATTGGTTAATAATTCTTAGTTTTAATGGTTATGTAATTTAATAATTTAAATTAATAAGTGGCTTTTCAAAGAATATGTGAGTTATATAATTTACAATGTGAATCGATTTGTATATAGGGTTTTTTCTTAAAAATGACTTGGGTGTTATATGGCAAGTTAGGGTTGATTTGATATATTTTTATTTTTTAGTAATTTTTTTAATTGAAGATTTAGATTGATGTAAAAATTATATTGTTGGCAAGTCTTTTTAATCTCTGATTTCTCAAGTTAAAATATATAATATATATATATATTTTTTAAAGAATTTTAGTTAAAAAATTTGTAACACTTTCCACGATCCATAATGGTTGCAAGCGAGTGATAGATAGTGTTTTTTTTTTTTTCTGTGTAAATTAAAAAAGAGAAAAAATTATTTACAGAGAAACATTGCCTCTGAGAGAGTCTGGAAGCTCTCTCTTCCAGGAGATCTTTTCAAAACTGAGCGATGTTACTGCTCTTACAGACTGAGTCGATTTGGAAGTCAGAGCAGATAAGCAAAAATGAACAACTAAGAGCATGGACTTGACAATGTTACACTGGGCCAAAAAACCCATAACCTTCGATAGCTGGCCTACAGAGGGTCGATGAACTGAGAATTTTGACATTTAGCAGACATAAAAGACGCATAACAAGTAAACTGAAAGTAGACATATAGACTCAAAAAACCAGAGGCCTGCCTGGTGATGTTCTCCGCCGAATGGTCTTTAGCCTGGTTCGTCCCCTCCCTTGCCGTCATCCTCATCCGATTCAGGAAGCCAATCGATCATTAACCCATCTTGCACATCGGTGATCTTCATTCCTGGGGGAAGCTTGGGAATCAGCCGATTGCGATGGAAATGTGCCGGCCATTCCTTTACTTTGCTTGTCTGGGCTTCATCCTGCTGTATTACAGCTTTGCCCTTATCTTGCTTCTCAGTGCCTGACTGCTGATGGCTTGGTTGACGCTCCTCCACTAGTGCTGGGGTAGTCACTTCGCTGGGGGGTTGTAGCAGGCCCGTGGAGTCAGACTGGTTACTGGCGGTGTCATCCTCCCCCATTGTGTCCCCCTCTGAATTCGCTGAATTGCCAAGGCTACTGTGATTTTCCTCCTCCTCGGAGAAGATCACTGTGACAAGGGCAGTGACTGTGGGCTTGTCCAGCCTACTTTTGAAGCGGAACTTCGCCGTTTGGACGGAATTCTCCAGTGAATTGTTCGAGTCCTCTGAAACATGGGGGTCAGGGTATGCTGTAGATAACGGCTCAATTCTCTGAGGAGACGACCTTCCCCTGCCTCCCGTGCCACCCTTGTTCCCAGAATTACGTCCTCTGCGCGAAGTGGCTCTGAAACGGGGCGGCATTTTCCAGATTTGCTGCAGTCCAGTTGCTCTTCCCCGCCACAGATTAGGCATTGAATTTGGAGAACTTCCCTGCTTCTCAATGCTGAGAGTGCTGCCACCAGGTTTAACTCTCCACCCCACACTCTTATGCTTCAGTCCCTGCCGAAAGACCTGAATTCTGCCTTGGGAACTGCCCCAATTCACCGTATCAATCACTTCTGTTAAGGGGAATTTCCTACGATACGATATCCCCCAACTGGTGCATTCAGAGGGCCACGTCGTGAGTGTCTTTGCCCTGTTTAACAGGGCTAACCTCCCTAAGCGTTCACCAGTGTCACTCTCAGGCTCAATTCCCTCGCATTCCTCTGCCTCAACCAGCACAATAAGCGCCAACGTTTTGTATAAATTCTGCCTGCGTTTCTCCATGCTGCCTTGGTAGGAGTAGCTGCCTCCTGCGCCCTGTGTACCGTCAACCTGCAGGTGTATTGAATGGCATTCAATGCCCATCGCTTCTGCTCTTAAGTCTTTCCCAATTTGCCTTCTAGCCACCTGCCTGCATGTGCTTGCGCGTGTCTGCATGGCATGGGCTTTAATTGCCAGGCTGAACACCCGCATCCGGGTGAGTGATAGATAGTGTTACATAAGAGTATTAGATACATTCAAATGATCAATAATTTGTGTATCTTCTTTCATTTTTAGATTGTATAGTTGCCTCTTCAAGCAGATCCAACTTCTCAAGGACTTTGTTATATAAAAGTTTTTCATCTTGCTTCATAAACCTGGCACTGTTATATGATAATATTAAACAAGATACTATGCATAATCAAATTGTGCTAAGGGTTCTAACATCTAGGTCTTCCTACTATACATCGGTCATATTTGTAGGTTTCTTCGTCTTGCCAACTAATGCATTATACAATTTGCATTTTTAACTTCCATAATTTGAAGTTGTTTTTACCATTAATTTTCTCCACCTGGAATTTGGTATTTGTCACCACCATCATTACATTAGAAAAATATATATGTGTTGACTAATATATGTATATGCAAGAAATGTTGTGTGTAATGTTACTTTAAAAATTCAGCCATAAATAAAATACTTCAGTTTTCACCTTTAATTCACATGAGACTTTATATAGTGAGACAAAGTAATTAAAATAAAATAAAAATAAAAATAAATTAGTATGAGGATACATGCATTTCCTTCATTGATGTGAGATGCAATGCCTATAGTATGCTAGAAATGTGTAACTTAACGTAATGTAAACATTTTAACTTTGAAAATAAAATAAAAATAACAAAATTAAATAATCCTATATAAATTATATAATAATAAAATAAAAATACACATGGTATTGGCTCATGGTTTTAAGAATCAATGGTATTGACGCATGGTATTCATGTGGAATATAACCTATTTGAGAGGGAAATTAACTAGCCTAAATCCATCATAGTTTGATGTTATATTTAGATATATACTTAGCTGTAGAAAATGGTGTTGAATCCATGTAGCGTAAAAAAAAAAATTATGGATATGCTGGCATTCGACATTTGTCTAGATATGATTGGAGGTGGGGGAAATATTATGAAAAATGTAATTATCACATTTTATCTAATATTTATGTCTCCACTTTTTACTAGGTTATAATGGGTAAAATATAATACTATAATATTACATTTTACCCAATATTTCTCCTCAACAGGTCCACTTATTATTGCATTTTTCTTTATATTTGAAGTTAAAAAGTAAACAAACTCAACTATAAAATTAGCAGGGGTGAGGGTGAATATTGAGTAAAATGTAATATATAGGTTGGGGTAACATATAATATTGTAATATTATATTTTATCCAAGATTTCCCCTCAATTCACTTTTTATTAAAAAAATTCTTTGTATTTAAAGTTCATAAGTAAACTTCACTCCTATGTAAACATTTGATTAACATTTTGACTTGATAAAAATAAATAAATGAATATTTATAGCTAATAATTAAATTAATCTATATCCATTTTAACTCTGGATCTACCAAGCATCAAGAGAGATCAAATTTCTTGAGATGCAAAGCTTTTTAAAGTAAAAAGAGATTAGATCTCTCTAGATGCTTGGTAGATCTAGAGTTCAGATAGATCTAAGCTAGTTATTCTTTACACACAAAATCTCCTCCAATTTTTTTTTTAATAAATATGTCAATTAAATATTCTAAAAGTACTTTCAGACCCTTCTAGAATTATTTCAAACTTCCATCCTTTAAAAAAATTTAAATATCAACTCCACAACTTTTACTTACCCCACACGCATATATAATGGTTTGCAATAAAAAAAGGCTCATTTGGCCAGGTTGGATTCCTTCAAGCCTTAGGCTCCATGGATAGTTGATTTGATGACAAGGTTTACAATCATCCACTTAAGAACTCAGTACGGAAAAAAAAAAAGTTGAGTCCAGCCCCACATATCTTTGTTTCCCTTCGTTGTGCATTTGGAATCTCCCAAACTCTATCAAATATCTCCTCCTCTATAACTTGGAACAACAGGGTTTGCTCATGACTCCACTTCCATGAGTCCCTTCTCAAAGCAAGATTGGACTTGATTCACCAATTCTTAGGATTTAAAAAATGTGATCATTTCTCATTGCTCCTCTATTTCCATAGGTGTGTGAGTTCCTTTGTTGTCACAAGTTGGCCATTGCTCCACGCGATTTCCCACTCAACTTCTGGAAAAATACATTGGATAGACAAATTTCAATGCTAATGCTACTCCCTCTGTGCACAATCTCATGCACAACTACTTTGTACACTTCTCGACTTGGACAACACGAACCCCTTCTCTTCAAAGATTGGGCCCACAAATTTTCTGCTACGGTTTCTTCTACCGTCCATCATTTTCTTTTGACCAGTACTTTATACCACATGTTGGAATTTAGAGTCTGTAAAATATTAAAAAAATAGAGAAATAATGGAAAGATTGAGAATAACACATAACATGAATTTTATCTAGTAAAATCTAGATAAAATCCACAGAGCAAGGTAAGGTATTTTACTATCAACCAACTAGATTCATATTAATTCTAGATCTATCAAGTGCCAAGAGGGATCAAATATCTCGAGGTGCAAACCATTCCTCAAGTTTTTCTCTCAAAAACGAAGTTTACAACTCAACAGATTTGATCACTCTAGATACTTGATAGATCCAAAGTTAAGATAGATCTAGTGTTGGCTTAGGGAGTCTTGACCCAGGTTTAGAGTTAGTTGCGCCAACCAACAAAACCCTACACTACTGGCCCTTTCGGCAACAACCCGCGTAGTGCAGGCTGCAGTCTCACCCGAAGTAGTATGGGGGGATGCAAGAACCAATTTTCTACATCTAGAGACTAGTGTGACGTCTTTTAGTGCCTTGGATCTACATTCACATAGATTGATAAACTCTTAGGGAACATTATTGCAACTCTGTTAAAACAACCTTGAGACCTTCGCGAAGGTCCATGATCAGTCCTTGTGGACATTTAACAATCGATTTACCTACTTATGTGCATCAGAAAGCAATCTTAAATTGGTATTCACGTAGATCTACTTAAGTCGTTAATAACCATAAGAGGAATCGCCAGAGCCTTTGCGAATTTAGTTAAACATGCATTGCGTACATTTTTAAGACTTATTCAAGAGAATCGCATAGCATTCATTCAATATTTCATAAAGAAAATCATTCATCAATGGAGTACAAGGTAAATAGACATGAACATAAATAGTCAATACTTCTTCAAAAACTTGTCTTTGTTGATCTCAATTCACAGATACAGACTCAACCTGCTCTGTGCACACAACTGCAGGGGTCTGCGCACTCAGCTGTAGACTCTACCTAGGCCTCCGCACACTTAGTTGTGAAGCCTTTCTTCTTCTTTCTAAGTGCAGGAAGCAGAGCCTTCTTGCCCTAGCTTCTTCAGTTAACCCAATTCCTTATCTCCATTTTTGTTCCTTCTATATTGTTATGTCTAGTTCTATCTCTTCCTTTCACTAAGACTCACTATTTATAGACTCTTTTCATACAATCTCAAAAACTAACTCAAAACTTATTCAAAACAAAGGGCTAAGCCCTTTTAACTCCTAATCGTCTACGCACTCTGTATCCACAAATTGCGGAGACTTTACATTATTTACAAAATTGTACCAAAATTTGGGTTACCTTAACCCCAAACTAACCCAGGGGACCCCATCCCAATAGGCCCCCAACAAAAATATCATGACCCGCCCTTGAGTCACTCTACTAGTGTCGTGATCTTACTGCGAAGATCCCCTAGCTCCACCTAGATTACTGCAACTTCAGCAACACTTTGTGTTGTTGCCTATCAAACCTCCTCGGCCAATTTTTAAGTGGTTGGTCCTTCTATTGCCATCCTCATTGTCTACTGCAACCCTTTAAGCTTATCTTGAATGGAGAGCATGATCTGATAAGCCTTATCCAACCAAGGCTGCAACTTGGCCTTTAGCAAGGCCTCTTTCTTCTGCACTTCCTATACCCATGCCAGTAGTTACCTGCCTTCCTGTAACTTGGCAAGGGGATGCACAAGTGCTAAGGTGCATGTAATCACCCTGACTTCATCATATTGGCGTTGCATCTCCCTTACCTCTGCATTCAATTTTTTCAGGTTTGGATCCTCCTACAGATTTGTCAATAACTCCATAACCTGATCAAACAGTGTCGCATAGTCAGCCACTGTGGTATCCAAGGTAGCCGTGCCTTCCTTAATTGCAGCTGCACACTGCTCCCAGACCTCAGGCAGAGTTGTGGGCTACAACTTTAACTGTAGCTCTGCAATCTTCATGTTGAACTCGAAAGTGAATCATCCAACTTCTGCTCTATCCTCACGCACACCAGCAGCTAATTTTCTGACTTTGGCTTTAAGTTGTGCATCCTCTGGGATGTGAAGTTCAGGCACTAACTTACATGCCTCCAGTACTGATGATTCCAGACGTGAACTACGTGCTAGTAGTGCCTCCTTTTCCTTCAGAGCCTGCGTCTTCTCAATGAACAATTGTTGATTGTTGACTTTGAACTCACTGACGGTAGTGAGTGCTCGATGTTCTCTAATCTTGAGCTCTTCCATGAACCCCTGATGTAATACATGTAGGGACTTGAGTGACAACACAACAAGGTTCAGTCCCATGTTTTTGACTGTGTGAAGCACCATGCACTATTCATCTGTCTTGGTGCGACTGATCCTTCAGGCAAAGGGAAGACTCTGACATCCTAAGGCCTGTCCATCTCTGCGACTATAATATTTTCTCGTGTTAGACTGACTTGTGCGTCACTCACCTTCCCAACATCTTCCTGAATTTTTGTTTCGTGGAGCTGCAACTCACGCAGATCCTTCTAAACGCCCCCAAGCATCTGTATGTATTATTTCTTGAACTGCTACAACACTTCTATTGTGGTGTCTCGAATTTTATCGCCGATCTCATCGAGATCGCCCTCTTTTAATACCATGGGATCAACCCGTGTTTTATCATATTTCTTATTCTTTCGTGTTCCACCCTTCTGCTTCATGCCACGTATTTTCAAAATAAAGGGGGTGCTCTACCCTTCATCACCTTCGCCTCCTTGGCTTGAAAGTTCTTCTTCCTCTGTCTCCTGCGAACGTGACTTATCACCTTTCTGTGAATCACGTTGCTCTTGTTCCACTTTCTCCTTAGCAACACATTCTTTCTCTATGAAAGCCTTTTCTGTAGCTTCCTTCTTTTTCTGTTCTGCTAGGGTACGCATAACTTTCTTAGCGGCCTCCATTCTTTTCTGTGCAGCAGAACTTTCCACGCCCGTGCTTGTTCCAACATCTACCTCTGACAAGGCACACCAGTCTATAGGCTATAACTCGATGACCTCCTACACGTCTGCTTCTAATACCAAATAGGGTAACTGGTGCCATTTCTACTCTAGATCCTTCCATGCTTGGATATAGACTCTGTGGAAGTTAGCCTTGAAGGCCGCATAGGCAGATAGGTGCGTGAAAAAGGTTGGGGATAACCTTGGATGTTGATTAATTTCTATATGGAGATCCATTTCCACAAAATTCAAAAACAACTTTGTTTCTGTAATCCGCGTGACATCTTTCATAGACCATAAAGAGGCAAACTACGCAGCCTCCGCAATCCTTCCTCGAGAGGAGGAAATTGGCTATCCTCCGACAATATCCATGCAATGAGCACAATTGATAGCAGCAACCAAGCATAGTGGAACAACTTTGTTTTGTCTTAGGCCTTGCGACAGTTTGGTAGGAATTCCTAACAAATGTACCTGACCCAATTAAATTGTATGCCTTTCACGCACTACGCAGCAAGTGAAACTACTAGCACCAGAACTTTGTCTGTGCGACATTTTCTCATAATATCCCCTGTTAGAATCAGGGTAAAAAATTGAATTGCTTGGTATGTAATAGAGAGGATGGAATACCCTCGCGACTTCTTGAGGAGGCCATAATCCTTCTTTATCTTGTCTACAAGCTCTTTCTCCCTCGTCTTCCCTCCAAACTCCTTGGCATGGTTCATGCCTTTGTAAGGCAGCCATGTGATTCTGTGAATCAACATGTCCATGATGGG
The DNA here is from genome assembly GCA_000404065.3 of Pinus taeda. Classification (NCBI taxonomy): domain Eukaryota; kingdom Viridiplantae; phylum Streptophyta; class Pinopsida; order Pinales; family Pinaceae; genus Pinus; species Pinus taeda. Next base: position 88,274 of record APFE031625707.1, on the reverse strand, counting down.
GATATGCTTTCCTAGCCATAAGCACCCATCTTGTACCACCGTAAGGAGCTGGCACACACATATCGTATTAATGGGGGTGCGGTGATAATGTGGCACCAATAACAGATTGAGCAACCCTCATTGCTCAACGCTGTAGATCCATTCCATCGGCTCCAATGATGTAACACCAGTTTCTTCATAATAGAACTTTCACATATATTTGCCTGTTGCTAAATGTGGAAACTTAGTGTGGTCTGCGAGGTCCCAATCCTCCATCTTTAGCAATGGGAACCAGGCGAGCTGAGGACCTTCAAAAGGGACCTGTTCAGGCAGCAGGGGTGGGGATACTATAAATTTCTCAGTATGAGGGTCCTCTATCACCTTTGCTTTTCCCTTCTGCGGAGGGATGTACTTTGGTAGCCTTGACATGGGTTCTACCCTTTCAGCATCAATATCTTCCATTCCCTGGAATTCTTCTGCCTCCAGGTCCACTACTCATTCTGGTTGCTTATCTTTCTTTTGATTTTCCTATGTTTTAGTAAGCCTCCTGGATGACGTTGACACCGTCATCGACTTCTTCTATTTCTCCTTTTTTGCTGGTTGCTTCTCTTTCGTTGCAGGCTGTTTTTCTTTCATCACAGTCTATTTATGCATAGGCAACCTCGGCGCCATGGGCACTGTAGGTGTAGCCTCTACACTTGACACTTTTGGTCCTAGTGCATCGGACATAGCGGATTCCTAACTCATGGCTTCGATGAGTTTAGTGGAAGTCATTCTGTCCATAAATAATTCACGGGCTAAGGGATAAATGTTTGCTCATGTTAGGAATTCCTCCTAGAACGCTCGGCTCATAGGAAACAAGAAGCAAAATTCAGCAACAAGTCTTAGAGAGCAAAGTGTTCTCTATTGGACCAACACACATAATTTATAGGGGTTTTTGAATTCAAATCTGACCATTCCCCCCAAATTCTGATAATAAATGTTGTTTGGCGGTAGATCTTCAAATATTTTTTCCTTAATTGTCGTCACCTCGCTCCACTTAACCGTCTTCTGGCTGTTAAGTCATGAACAATAACTCCAACATTCATTTTCCTGTTGGGCTACGTGGTACCTTCCCTTGTGGCATAGCTTCTTTAGCGCAACTTCACTGATTGCATCTTCATCACTCTTCGCATAGCCTGCTCGCTGCGTTGTCCACTAAGCCGAGTAGTGTAGTTTATAGTCTTGCGCTCCCTTGCAACTCCCTGGAGCACTAAGACTATTCTGCTACCATATAGTCATTGCACATGATCCCCTATATACAACTTCAATATGCTTCCATTCACTCTTTCTGAGAAGGGTTCCCCATTCAGCTTTGCGAGCTACACTGTGCCTCCATCTATAATCTCTTTGACCATATACGCCCCTAACCAATGCATCTGGAATTTACCCAAAAATTTAGTGAATTTACTATCATATAATATGACAAGATCATTTACCTTGAATGTGCGAAGCTTGATATGGAGATCATGCTAGGATTTGTCGCATTCCTTCTGAACTTGTTGATGGAATCCTACCAAAAATTGATCTTCTTCAAGCTTCATTAGTTGTGCGAGCTGTACTTCCAAGGCCTCGTGATCTGCCATATCCATTAAAGCAACTATCCATAGACTACGCATAGTATATTCCATTGGTATCACAACTTCAACCCCATAGACCAATCTGAATGACGTTTGTCCTGTCACCCTTTTATAAGTAGTCTTATAAGTCCATAGCACTGCAGGTATGTGTACATCCCAGTCATTCTGCTGCACGTTGCAAATATTTGTCAGGGCAGAATCCAAAATCTTGTTAAAGGCTTCAACAGTTTTGTTTTCTTGTGGATGATATGGTGTACTCTTTTGATGGTAGACCTGGAATTCCTCAGTCAATGCACTAATCATTTCATTTAGAAAGTGCATACCCCTGTCACTCATCAACACTTTCGGGCAGCCAAATCTAGTTAAGACATATTAAAACAAGAATTTTGCTATTGTAGCCCCTGTACAATCCTTAATCGGCAGTGATTCCACCCATCTGGTTAGGTATTCCATCAGAGTGACAATATAGCATGCAACCGTTTTCTTTCCAGGGGGCTGAATTCGCCCCACAAAATCAATCACCCACTTCTCAAAGGGTTGCAAAGATACCTGAGGGTGTAGTGGTAACTCATCCCTTCGTGATGGTCTGCCAGTTCTTTGACATGCATCATACGCCTTACAGTATGCCTTGGAATCTTTATGTAATGTTGGCCACCATAGACCTACACGCAAAATATTTTGCGTAGTTTCCTTGCCTGCATAATGCCCTCTGTCCTCTCTCCCATTTGCTTTAGCGAGAATGTTGTTACGCTCAAATTCCAATACATATCTTCGCAATATTTTGTATGCACCCATTTTATACAGATGTCCCACAATAATTGAAAAATTGGCCACGTGCACCACTAATTCCTTCTTCTGCTGACTTGTATAACCTTCCGGGGCCATCTCCATAGCCAAGAAGTGAATAATGTCTGCAAAATGGTTATCTGCTATGCACACGCAAAGAGATGCGCATTTGGAAACCCTTCCTCCAAATTATTAGGTTCTTCTGTTTCAATCTGCGACAGATGGTCATGTCCTGCATTTAAACTTCCAGGCTTTACATTGAATTAAAATTCATACTCCTGAAATAATAACAACCATTTGCATATTTCCCCTCCCAACACAGGCTTGTTGACCAGATATTTCAAGGCAGAATGATGTGTGTACATCTTCAAATGTCCTCCTAATAGATAATGCCTGAATTTTTGCAGTGCATAAACCATGGCCAACCCTTCGCGCTCAGTCGTTGAATAATTTTTCTTGGCCTTTGATAACTTCCTACTTGCGAAGGCTATAGGATAGTCCAGTTCTCCTTCACTGGCCTGTGTTAGTACTGCACCTAGCGCAATGCAAGAAGCATCCACATGCACATGAAACCCCTTTTTCCAATCGGGGAATACAAAAGTTGGCACAGTGATGATCTTTTCCTTTAACACATCTAATCTGCGCTGAAATTATTCATCCCACCAGAATGTTGCATCCTTCTTTAGCAGTTTCCCCATGGCTGCAATAATTTGAGCATAAGCTTTGATAAATTTTCTATAGTATCCTGCATGTCCTAGTGTCACACGCAGTTGCTTGATGTTCCTAGGGGCCTCCAAGTTCACAATTACCACAATCTTCACAGGGTCCACCATCAATCCTTTCTTGCACACAACATGACCCTGCAAGATCCCAAAGGAACACAGAATATGCATTTCTTCAAATTCAACACAATTTGGTATCTGTGACATGTATCCAACATCAGGCACAAACTTGCTACATGGTGCTGCACTAGTCCAAACACTGTCTAGTCATCAAAGTATACCGCCAGAAACTTTTGAATGAACTCCTTGAATGTTACCATGACTACGCGAGAAAATATCGCAAGTGCATTATTTAGTCCAAACGGTATCACAATGTACTGGAAACAACCCCAGTCTGTCGTGAAGGTTGTTTTTATTCTATCTTTTGGCACGATCTTGATTTGATGATACCCTGAAAACCCATCAATAAAGGAGTAGGCCTCCTGCCGTCCAACATTGTCTAGCACTGCATCTGTGAATGGTGTCGGAAATGGATCTTGGACACATGCATTGTTAAGCTTCTGCAGATCTACGCAGATCCTTATTTTTCCCTTTTGTTTCTTTTCTTGAACCACCATCGGGCTCACCCAATCGGATTCTTCAACAGGTTCTATGATTCCTGCCTCCATCATCTTATCCAGCTCCTAGTGAACCTTTTTCTTATACTTAGGATTAAGGCGGTAAGGCCTCTGTTTATTGGGCTTCGCGTCTACCTTCAGTGTGATCTTCATTATGCCCAAATCATTGATTATGCCCTTTAAATATGAAAACTTAGTTTGGAAGAGATCCTGGTATTCGTGGAGTAATTCAGCAACTTTATCTACTGTAGCGTGTTCCTAGTAATATCCAATTTTCACGAACTTCGGCTCTTCCTTAGTGCTAATGTTTACTTTATTGTTTTCAGAGGTGCAGAGATGTCTGAGTTTTCTATTTATGTTCCTTCAACTTCGTGATGCCCTTCTGCGTCCGAAATATTGATGTTCCTTGGGTCTTCTTCTTCCTCTTCAGCAGTCACGTTATAACATTCCAAGGCATGGCACAACTGGGTGCTTCGGTCTGGTTGGGTCGATTCCATAGGTTCCTTCGACATTATGAAGATAATTGTCTTAATATCTTGCAGTGCTTCATCAATGCTTGAAAATCCATCTTCAAAGATGAAAGTCAATAAGAATCCTTCCTTTAGTACATCCCATTCCTTGGTGCCATGGTGGAGCTCCGTTTCCATATACCAGTTCATGGGAATTGTGTCCAAGGTATGACAAAATATGTGTACCCATTCTGGCTACGGTTTTGTTCCCCATGCTTTAGTCCACTTCTCTAGGTGATCACGCAGATTGTCCCTTCTATTATACTTCTCAGTCATTATAGTGTCAGCACACACAAACCGTAGCTTCATCATTTTTCTGTAATCTTGTCATCCAACAAAGCTATCCTTATGCGTACCCCACCATCGTGCAGACATAGCGCGCAATTCCAACTCTATTGCTTGGAAGTGGTGGTCCCTGTCCTCAGGGGCTTCATGCTCAAATTCATCCCAAAACTAATTTATGTCAGTTAAACATCATAATAAGGTAATTTTCTTACCTTTGACGACACATAGCGTAATGACTTTGTCATTATATTGCATCGCAATGTAGACACTTCATGCAAGAGATTTCGTTAATGCTCTAACTCCTCATTTGATTCAGAGGTGCAGGAACTCTCCCGGTCCCATGCAATTCGTCCATCTGCCGTTGGATTGATCTAGTCCTGATATCACATTGTTATCTTGTAAATCTGATCTAGTTCATCATCACTTTCTTCATAATCATGGATTGGTTCAGTATAGCGCACCCCTTCTACAGGATCCGGTGGCACTATAACCAAAGCAACTTTCTTTCAAACGACATCATTCTTTTATTCAAATTAATGACCCCATTCATGTCAATAGCCCAATCAATTCCCATGAGTGTGGGGTAGGGATTACTGTCGTCGATGATTTCTATAACTTCAAAGTCGGCCACCATGCTCGAACCTTCTATATCAACTGTTACTGCATATAACCATCCTATGGGGATGATTTTATGCTTGGTCTCCATCCTGAGATGAATCAGAGACTAATGCAGTGTAGGTCTCCCCATCCTTTACCATGTTTTTTTCAATAAAATATTCACATTGGACCCGAGATCTAATATGACCTCATCCATTTCATAATCACCTATCTGCGCGGTTAGCCTCATCTCCCACCCTATTCATGCCTTATGCTTGCCAATCTTTCTGACCGCGCGATGTTCACCAGGGGCGTTTTCCTTGCTGGCACATTTATTTATTAGTTCCTGCAGGCCTTCCACATCCTTGCTATTGCACAACAGTTTATATAGGTCTCCAAAAACATATTGAGTACAGAAGGATCAATCTCTGCAGGTGTGTTGATTTCTTGCATCTTGTCTTGGCTTCCTGAGGTGGAGGCCTCCGCGAAGCTCTTCTTGGCTTCCATAAAAGTTTCCTTAGCATGGTCCAGGTCAAAACTGACTTCTTTCTCTGGTGCTTTATAGACTCATCCTTATTCTGCAGGTTGTTTACCTTTATCAGTGCTAGTCGTCATTCAACTTTTTAGCACAATATTAAGACTATGATCTTCTTCGCGGGGCTCAATCCTCATCATCTGTAAATTCTGCGTAGGCTGCTGACACTGCATTTTCCTTTCCTGCATTTTAGGTATTAGCACCGGGCACTCTTCTATAATATGTTCAAACTGTCTGCAGTATTGACATGATAGGTGTGTAGCATTCTGGCATTCTCTTCCATACTACCACAACTGTCCACAGTTGTGGTTGATAATCTAACTACGACCCCTACCAGGTCCTCCTCCTCTATGGCCCCGTCCTCGAACCTGATAACCTCCGTGCACTCCCCTGACGCCTTGATCTGGAGGCCACGTTTCTACTTGCATACGGTATGTAGGTGTCCTTTCCATCATCAACTTATAGCTCTAAAAATGGTGCTCATCGTGGCCCACAGATTTTTAGAAATTACAAAACAACTGCTGGGGTGTCTAAATGAACTTCTGAAGTAATTGGAAATTGTCCGTCGCATCTTGCCTAGTAACTTGAAAAATGGCGCACCACGACGTAGCTCCGATACTCAGCCTTGTTGGGGCTTCTGGTTTCAGGGGAATCAACCCTCCTCCTGTAATATAATTCATGTACATGGGAAAATGGTCCTTATCGTGCCCATGGCCCTTTCACTTAAAACACCAGACTTCCGCGTGTACTTCAGGCTTAGTTTCCTTGTGTTTCTTCAAACTTTGTATTTATAAGTGTAAGCTTTCTAACTGCGAGTGGATCTATTGTACTCCTACATTCATATTCTGAATAGGTGATGCATGCAGCCTCATTGCAATCTCCAAGGCTTCTGCCCATGTTTCTATCTTCTGTTGTGACAGAGCAATTCTCAAATGGTGCAAAAGCGACTTTATAAACCATGCACGATGTTGGCTATATGTGATCTACATGTTAACCTCTCTAACCTTACATTTCAACCTCTGATAAAATTCCCAAGGCGTTTCTTCAACCTTCATCATGATCTCTTTAAATCCAATTACTAAATATGAGTCAAATTTAGGTTTACTGAACCCTTTGTTGAAAGCCATCTTAGTCTTTGCTAGCGCCGCAAGAGGATTATAATCTGAATACTTAATGTACCACGTTAGCGCGCGATCTGGAAAAGTGGTAACCAACTATGCCTTCTTTATATTTTCAACAGTAATTTGTTGTGTTGTCCATATAACGTTTGCAACAAACCAGAACTACTCCAGATCTTCATTTCTTATGCCCTTGGAGATTGACATCATTTCATTCGCCATATTGAAGGGTGGAGGTGGAGGTGGAGGTGGAGGGGTGGGTGAAGGTGTATGTGGTGGAGGTGGAGGTGGAGGTGGAGGGGTGGGTGAAGGTGTATGCAGTGGAGGTGGAGGTGGAGGTGGGGTGGATGGATGGTTTTTTCTAGGAATCCCCTGAGTGATTAGCTGAACAGTGCTTTGCGGCATAGTCTACCCCACCCCTTCGTCGTCACTTGAAGGAGGTACAATCAAGGGGCTATACTTTGGTCCTGATCCTTCATGATTTCTAATGAATCTTCCACTCCGCAGAGACCCAAACATCAAGGTAATGGCATCAACCATTTTTCACATAACAACATTTTAATCCAAGTATTCAATGATCTTAAATACTTACCTCACAGTCCCTTGAATAATCTTCACTCTGCTTCGCTATATCTAACTAACGTGTCAACTACAAATTATGTAACAAATCCTCCTAGAATTTGGTTGAGCAAATGACTAACAGCCTATGTGATCTTGTTTTCAGAGGCTTCTAGTCATCGTACTAATTCTGGGGTCCACATTATAGGACTATCGATATTCCACCTTCCTTGACTATCCGTCAATTTAGCCAACCACTCATATAGTTCAATGGGGAAGGTGTAGAAGAAGATCACATGTATCTCCTTATATAGATACCTGTTCAACCACTCTTCCTTTGATAGGCATGAATTCATGTTTTCTTGTGCCGCGAACACATGAATCTTCCGATCGAACCACTTTTCAATTTATTTCTTGGTCCGATTCCAATGGTACGACATCACACATCTCTTTCAAGCAGATCTCGATCCCGACAATGGAACTAGTTTTGGCTTAGGGAGGCCTGACCTAGGTTCAAAGTTAGTTGTGCCAACCAACGAAACCTACACTACTGGCCCTTTCGGAAACAACCCGCATAGCGTAGGCTGTAGTCTCTCCCGCAACAGTATGGGGGATGCAAGAACCAATTTTCTGCATCCAGAGACTAGTGTGATTTATTTTAGTGCCTTGGATCTTCCTTCGCACAAATCGATAAAATCCTAGGGCATATTAGTGCAACTCTGTTAAAACAACCTTCAGAACTTCATGAAAGTCCATGATCAATCCTTACGGACCTTTAGCAGTCGATTTACCTACTTACGCGCATCAAAAAGAAATCTTAAATTGGTATTCACGCTGATCTACTTAAGTTGTTAATAACCATAAGGAGAATCACCTGAGTCTTCGCGAAATTAGTTAAACATGCATTGCGTGCATTATTAAGACTTATTCAAGAGAATTGCATAACATTCATTCAATATTTCAGAAATAAAAACATTCATAAACAACATATAAGATAAATAGACATGAAAAAAGATACTCAATACTTCTTTAGAAACTTGTCTTTATTGATCTCAATTCACAGATTATAGACTCAACCTGCCTTGTGCACACAGCTGCAGGGGTCCACGCACTCAGCTGCAGACTCTACCTATGCCTATGTGCACTCAGTTGGGGAACCTTTCTTCTTTTATCTAAGTGCAGGAAGAAGATCCTTCTTGCCCTAGCTTCTTTAGTCAACCCAATTCCTTATTTCTATTTTTCTTCCTTCTATATTGTTCTGTCTAGTTCTATCTCTTCCTTTCACTAAGACTCACTATTTATAGACCTCTTTCATACAATTCCATGGTCCACGGACCATGGGTGAATCTCAAAAACCGACTCAAAACTTATTCAAAACAAGGGGCTAATCCCTTTTGACTCCTAATCATCTATGTGCTCCGCATCCAAAAATTGTGGAGACTTTATATTGTTTACAAAATTGTACCAAAATTTGGGTTACCTTAACCCCAAACTAACCAAGGGGACCCCATCCCAACATCTAGGATGTAATATTAATAGTATTAATAATTTAACTCAACAATATTCATATTAAACTAATTAGTAAATGTCAAATCAATGGATTAAACAAATAATAAATTTGAAATGCCCCTAGCATAGAGAAGCAAAATCTCAGAAACCCAATCAAATTGCAAAAAATTTGGTTCAAGACTGAACAAGACCCTAATACCTTTGTGGCTCCATTGCTACGTGCTTTCCTTTAATGATATTGTCCATTGAAAACTCCATAATTATATTCAACATGGATTTAAATATCTGCAAACCCACTACAATCCCCATTAACAAACCCTACAACAACAACAGACACCACACAAATTTCCTCGCACTAGTTAAGAGAAAATTAACCCATGTGTATAAAGTTCAACATGGATGCCAAATCTAGCATGTTGCATAAGCACCCTAGATCCATTAGAATATTGGGCGAAGAAGAAATCATTGCGATCATCTCGTCAGTTGCCACTAGCAACACAATGGTAACCATATTTTCTAAACCCTCAACTTTTACAAGACTCATATTCTTCTCGACCCTCTTCTCTCAACAACATACATTCAACACTCAGCCTCTTGTATTCCACTGGGTCTCTCGGCCTCTCACATAGAACCATAGGCTCTCTTGAGGTCTCTTTCCTCTTCATAGGCACTATCAACCTCTCTCTACAGCACTGGTATACTTTCCCTCTCCTCAGCAGTGCACACACACACAAAGCTCTCCACACAACTTGTTGGAAATACTGGGGGGGTGAATCAATATTTCTTTTGAATTGTTAATTTTACCAATTATATCATATATATTTAAAAAAAAAAATGAGCAATAAGAATAAATTATTTTATTAATTTATTTTTCACAATAAATCAAGTACAATGTATATAGGGCTCCAACCTTAGATGATGACACTAATATTCAAACTCCCAGGCTCCAACCTATTGTCAAGAACCAACTTGGGCTTTTGTGAGGTTATGACCTCTAGGGAACTGACCCTATCTTCTGAAGGAACTAACCTTGCGTTTATAGGCTCCAACCCCTAGGGCACCAACCCTTCTCTGGTACAGCCTCTGATCTAGTTTCTTAAGGACTACAATCCTCTAGGGCTCCAACCCTATCTTATCCAAGGCACCAACCTTAAGTTTAGGAGCACCAAATCCAAGGACACCAATCTTATATTTTCCAAGCACCAACTTGGACTTTCCAATGCACCAACCCAAAGGGATCCAACCCTATAGCTTCACTTTGTCAAGGTATGTTTGGTTGTACTTCACGGCTCCCAAGGTCTTCTTCATTGAGCCCTGTCAATCTTCATCTTCATTGTAGTCTTCATGCTACATTATCAACAAAAACCTTATTTTCTTAGAAGGTATCGCCACTGCCCTTAACGTCACCCAAACAAAATCTCCAAGGTCACCTCATGATGGCTTCAATGCATCATGGTCTCCAATAATATCTCCAAGATTAGCTTCTATAAGTCCTCCAAATATCTTCAAGTATCCTTCAAGGTGTCTTCAATATGTAGCCCAAGTTCTGCACCTGCTCTAGGCCTCTTCAAGGACTTATTTAAGAACTCTACAAGGGATACTTCAACAATTCTCAAAGGTTTCTTTTAGGCCCACACAACAGTTCTTCAAAGCTCCAAGATACTTTTTCAAACTCCTTCGAATACTATTACATGAGGCCTTCAAGGTAAACAATATTGTCTCCAACAGTTGTACAATAGGTCCTCAATAATGATCCAACAAATGGACTTCAACAATGCTTGGCCCAGAAGGTTGTTCCCAAGAATGTTCCTTCAAGTCTTCATCAAGGTAAATTTAAAATATTCTTCAATAAAGGGTTCAAGTATCTTTAAGGATGTAAAGTTTAGCTCAAATGTCTACTTCAAATAAGAACTATACTCTGCTTCAAATAAGTGTCAAGGTATGTTTCATAGGGTAGGCTGAAAAATGCTCCGAGGTGAAGCCAAGGCCTACACCTTATCACATCTACAAGAGGGCCAAATTTATGTGCTATCATAGATCTGCTCTTTAATTCTTCCACAATAATATCTCTGATCCTCCACAGTCCTATCCAAGCTCCAACTAAAAGGTCACAAGACTGCACTACAAGTATCCTCCATAGATGCAAGATAACATGCAAATATGAGGTGTATAAACACAAGTCCAAGTCATTGTCCGAGATGGTAGTTATCTTAGTTTAGAAGGTCTGAGTTCTTGCAGGGTCCTTCTATTCTCCTTCCACAAGACAGTCTGAGTTTCATATCATAAGGACAGTTCGAACTCCGAAGTCCTGTAGTATGGTTTGAGGCCGCACTAAGAATAGGTCCAAAGTCTTATAGCTTGGTCCAAGGTTGTAATAAGAAACTTAACCCAAAGAAGTCTAAGGTGGATATCATGAGTTCTGTGGTAGGTTATACTTTTGTCTTCAGATGAGCCAAGCACACCTCTTGTCATAGGTCTGAGACAACTACAAGTCTGGGCTGTATCGATGATCAATTCATATTTTAACCCAAGCGAATGTTTCTCCAAAAATCCTCCTCAGTCTCCTTGTTGTATTACTCTGAATTCCTACGATTTTCATCGAAAATGTTTTTTGAAATGCTCACTGAATTGTTTCATTTGAAATGTGGACAAAACTATATATTTATAGTGTTTCTCACTAGTCCAAGTGAAGAGGCATGTCACTAAAGGTAGGCCGACTTGGGTAGGCTAGCACAGGTTGGCTTACTATCATAAATAATTTTCTTAACTTCAAAAATCCATTTCTCCCAAATCGCTTGGAGTTTTGGGCCAAGTAATAGCTCATTGGAAAGGAAGGAATGTGCTCTAAAAGATGGTGTATGTGACCTAATGAAATGTTTCCTCTAAGGTAGTGAAAAAATATTTTTTTAATGTGACTGGTAATTTATTAGTGCAAAATTTGAGGTAGGGCAATTAGGCTTCTTCATCATAGGCTTATAATGTCATCAAGATAGTGATATGCCATTAAACATATGCACCATTGTATTTTCCATGTCATCATAAAGTCTTCCATCATCGAGATCATCCGAGGTAAGAAAATCTAGGGTTATGGCTTCATCATCAAGATCATCAAAGGTACATGATTGGCACTTCTTCATTAGTGTCTTGATATCTTCAAGAGTTATGACATCATTTGGCATCTCAATAATATTTGTCATCCTAGCCAATACCATATTGACATCAGTGACAACCTAGATAACAATATCCCCCTTTGTCATTGATGGCTATATTCTTACCCTTTAAACATTCTCTCCCCCTTTGACATCAATGGAAAATGAGATGCCCAAAGCACTCCCCCTGTCAAGCTGCTTCTTTTCTTCACGACTAGTAGTTCTTCATAGGTATCTTACTCCCCCTGCCATGATTCTCTTCTTTCTGGCAATGTGGTTCATGATAGATGTGATTACATTCCTTTATGTGATGAATCAAATCCCCCTGTCTGCACAACCTCCTCTAGCTTAGGAAAGATTACCTACTTAGTGATCAAATGGAAGACTTTTTCAACAAAAGTCCATTGGATAGATAACAGATCATGTTCTTCAATGGAGTGTTCCTAAGAAATGATCTATCAAATAATGATTATCAATATAGCTCATCAAGGATTTCATAAGGCCCACTCACAGATAGCTTCTACAAGAATGCTTAATCATCATAAGCTCCCCCTAACTGTATGCATTGTCTTCCTTTTGGAAGGGTCTCCTCATCAAATACTAGGAATATAAAGGATAACTTTATCAAGCCAACAACATGTGTTGGACAGAGTGTTCAAGAGACTTCTAGATTCAATTTTCTTCCTTCTCCATACTTGTGTAACTTTCTTCTCTGACACAGTTCTAGCTTGTGTAGGGGCCCAAGACAAGTTACAACCGTGTTCCATATATCCAATGTTATGACACTTGAAGCACTCTATGTTGTTCATGAATAATAATTCATGACTTTTTGCAAAATTGCTTCTCGAATATTGGTGGGGACCATTAAATATGTCTTTGTGATATGCCCTACAATATTTTTCCATGTACCCAAAGTTTGTACAAGAATAGAAATAACCAAGAAATATACTTTGGTACCTAGGAGAAGAAGGTTTCCTTGATGTACTTCTGAATTCTTTTTGCCTTGGGATCCTTTGATGATAACCATTGCTTCTTACATCCTTGATACCATCTGCATTTCTTCTTGGAGTAGGATTTATTCCAATGTCAACTTGACTCTTGCCTTTGCTGGGAGAATCAACATTTCTTCCTGGCTTCCTCACATCCTTGTTGTTTGAATCATTTTCCTTCTTGCTTGAGAATTCACTTGTATAGCCAAGGCCTGATTTATCAAGGGGAGACCTTTGATGACTTAGAATGTCATCTAGAGTTTGAGAACTTTTCAAATTCTTATTCAGCAAGTCAACTTCCTTTTTAGGAAAGACAATTTCTTCTTTCAACTTTTCACAATATTAATCTTTCATAACTAGTTTCTTCTTCATTTCTTCCATCATACTTGTTACTTCACGTGTTTCGAATTTTAGAGAGCTGACATTTGATTTTAGTAGGAAAATCTCTTCATCCTTTTCTTTTAGTTGACATGTCATAGCATTTCTTTCTTTTTCTGCTTCATCAACTTGTCCTTCTATGAATGCCAATGCTTCCATTGCCTTCTCAGCTCCCTGTGATTGTTTCCTTGCTTCCTATAGTTGTGATCTAAGGGAGGATACCTCTTCCTTTTATTGACCAATCTCTGCTTCAAGTATGTTCAAGCTATTGTGCCTTTGTTCAAGGTGGCTTGACAAGGTATCTTCCTATTTCTTTGCCTTATCAAATTGATTTGCATGGATATGACTTCTTCATGATGCTTTCTCTTGTTTTGATGAAATTATTCCTTAATCTTGGCGAGCTCCTAATCTATTTCTTGTGCTTCAAGCATGACAAGGTCAACTTCCTTCGTTGTCTTGTCCTGGTCACCAACTTGCGCTTTCTTCTTAAGTTCCTCATTTTTGTTTTTCAAATTGTTAATCTCTTCTATGGAAGCCATAAGTTTAGTGAGGAAATCTTCTTCAAAATCTTCTTCATTCTCTTCATCTTCTAGGTCTTCTTTAGCCTTGATGTTATCACTCTTATCATCAGCTTCCTTGATGGGCTCTAGATTTCCTTCTTGTTTTGCATCATTTTCTTGACTAGAGATCATTTTCAACGCTCCTTTTGAGTGAAGATCATGAAGTTTATCCCATATGCCTTTTGTTGACGAACAGTTTTCAAAATTGGCCTTCATAGAATCAGGTAGCCCATTCAAGATTTCTTTTATTTCTCTTGTATTATGTTCCTTGGATTTTCCATCCATCATGCAATCAACAATAACTAAATTCCAGACTTCAATGGCTTGAGTCTTTAAGAAATTCCACATTCTTTCCTTCCATATATCAAAGTTTCCATTGAACAAAGGAGCCTTCACAAATTGATTGACTTCAATTTTGGTGGTTGAGGGAGACACATATTTAGGAGGATTGGAGACTTGTTCTAATGATCAACCTTTAAGTTGTTAGGCTTTAAGTGAAGGTACTAGCTCTGAAACCAATTGTTGGAAATACTAAGAGGGGGGCGTGAATCGATATTTATTTTCAATTGTTACTTTTACCAGTTAGATCATTTATATTTAGAACACAAAATGAACAATAAGAATAAATGATTTTATTAAAAAAAAATTCACAATAAATCAAGTACAATGTATGTAGGGCTCCAACCCTAGATGAAGACATCGATCTTCAAATTCCTAGGCTCCAAGATGTTGCAAAGCACCAACTTGTGATTTTGTGAGGCTCCGACCTCTAGGGCACCGACCCTATCTTCTCAAGGATCCAACCTTGCGTTTAGAGGCTCCAACCCCTAGGGCACCAATCCTTCTCTGGTATAGACTCCAATCCTCTAGGGCTCTAGCCCTATCTTATCCAAGGCAACAACCTTTATTTTAGGAGCACCAACTCCAAGGACACCAATCTTATATTTTCCAACCACCAACTTGGACTTTCCAAGGAACCAACCTTGTCAATTATAAGGCAACAACCCCAAGGGCTCCAACCCTGTAGCTTCACTTTGTTAAGGTATGATTGGTTGTACTTCATGGCTCCCAAGGTCTTTTTTATCGAGCCTTGATAATCTTCATCTCCATTGTAGTCTTCATGTACATCATCAATGACAACCTTATCTTCTTAGAAGGTATCACCACTGCTCTTCATGTCACCCAAACAAAATCTCCAAGGTCACCTCATGATGGCTTCAATGCATCATGGTCTCCATTAGTATCTCCAAGATCAGCTTCTATAAGTCCTCCAAATATCTTCAAGTATACTTCAAGGTGTCTTCAATAGGCAGCCCAAGTTCTACACTTGCTCTAGGCCTCTTCAAGGACTTCTTCAAGAACTCTCTAAGGGAGTCTTCAACAATGCTCAAAGGTTTCTTTTAGGCATGCATAACAATTCTTCAAAGCTCTAAGATAATTTTTAAAACTCATTCAAATAGTATTCCATGAGCCCTTCAAGGTCAACAATATTGTCTTCAATAGTTGTACAATAGGTCCTCAATAATGATCCAACAAATGGTCTTCAACCATGCTCGTCCTAGAAGATTGTTCCCAAAAATTTTCCTTCAAGTCTTCATCAAGGTTAATTTCAAATATGCTTCAATAAAGGGTTCAAGTATCTTTAAGGATGTAAAGTTTAGTTCAAATGTCTACTTTAAATAAGAACTAGACTCTGCTTCAAAGAAGTGTCAAGATCTATTTCATATGGTAGGCTGAAAATTGCTCCAAGGTGAAGCCAAGGTCTACACCTTATCACATCCACAAGAGGGCTGCATTTATGTCCTATCACAAGTCTGCTCTTAAATTATTCCACAGTAATATTTCTAATCCTTCATAGTCCTATCCAAGCTCCAACTAAAATGTCACAAGACTGCATTACAAGTATCCTCCAGAGATGTAAGATATCATGCAAATCCAAGGTGTATAAACACAAGTCCAAGCCACTGTCTGAGATAACAGTGCTCTCAGTTTAGAAGGTATGAATTGTTGTAGGGTCCTATTATCCTCCTTCCACAAGATAGTTCAACTTTCAAATCATAAGGACAGTCCAAACTCTGAAGTCCTATAGTATGATCTGAGGATGCACTAAGAATAGGTCCAAAGTCCTGTAGCTTGGTTTAAGGCTGCAATAAGAAACTTAACCCAACGAAGTTTTAGGTGAATATCACGAGTTATGTGGTAGGTTATACTTTTATCTTCAAATGAACTGAGCACACTTCTTGTCACAAGTATGAGACAACTACAAGTATGGGATGTATCGATGGTCAATTCAGATTTTAATCCAAGCAAATATTTCTCCAAAAATCCTCCTCGGTCTCCTTGTTGTCTCATTCTAAGTTCCTGTGATTTTCACTGAAAATGTTCTCTGAAATGCTCACCAAATTGTTGCATTTGAAATGAGGATGAAACTGTATATTTATATTGTTTTTCGCTAGTCCAAGTGAAGGGAATGTCACTAAAAGTAGGCTGACTTGGGTAGGCTAGCACAGGTCGACTTACTGTCATAAATAAATTTCTTAACTTCAAAAATCCATTTCTCCCAAACCGCTTGGAGTTTCGGGCCAAGTAATAGCTCGTTGGAAAGGAACAAATGTGCTCTAATGGAATGTATAGGTGCCATAATGAAATGCTTCCTCTAAGGTAGTAAGAAAATATTTTTTAATGTGACTGGTCATTTATTAGTACATAATTTGAGGTAGGACATTTAGGCTTCTTCATGGTTTGGCTTCTTGTTAGGCTTCTTCATCATAGGCTTATAATGTCATCAAGATAGTGATATGCCATTAATCATATGCAACATTGACTTTTCCATGTCATCATAAAGTCTTCCATCATCAAGATCATCTAAGGTAAGAACATATAAGGTTATGGCTTCATCATCAAGATCATCAATGGTACATGATTGGAACTTCTTCATTAGTGTCTTGATATCTTTAAGATTTATGACATCATTTGGCATCTCAATAATATTTGTCATCCCAGATAATACGATATTTACATTAATGACAACCTAGATTAACACAACTCATTGGAAACAATATTTCTTTCCCCCACCTTTCTCAATTGCAATCCTCAGTTTTATTTCGCTTCTGCATTGTGATCAATGTTGTCTTTGTTAGCTATCACTTGTCGATTCACACTTCCCGAGTGTAATCCTGAATGGCTTCTCCATCCCGTTGTTTCGTCTCATTGCTTAAATTTTTTCATTGCATTAATCACATGAATGGACACCTGAGAATTCCCATACTGAGACATAAATCCTCAGTGAGTCTTGCACCCTCTAGCAAGGCTCTTGTTCTTTCTATGAAAAAATATCTTGTACCTATGGCTCTGATCTTCATTTAATTTCTTGTAGCATGGAAGCAATATTAGGGATGGCTTGTCTCTACTCATGACAGACTCCTTCTTGTGTGCAATAAAGCTCAACCATGGTTGTTATGGAGTCAACTGTTACTTTTGCAAATCATGGTCCTTTCTCCTTGACACATCAATCTTTGCAGTCGCCATTACTCCTGCGGCACCAACCTTACTAAGAACATTTACCTAGCTTCCGACTCATTCATCTTCCATACACCTATGTGCTTCAATTTTGGATTCCAATCATTTCATAACTTTATTAAGGAGATGTTACAAAATCGTGAGATTCTTATTGGCCTTTAGCCCCTTTTGCTTCACCCCTTATTTTTTTCACCATATGGTCGGGTGTTATGATTGACAACATAGTGCTTAGGTTCTAAGCCCTTCGACAGAATCCCATCAGGAGCCTATACCCTTGTGTTCTTGCTCTTTTCCCTTGTTTCTTTGGGCTTCATGAGCAAACGCCAATGAACATCAGAGCTCCTTGGTATCAAGACTTTCTCAAAATTAAATTACAACAGGGTTATGAAATCCTAACCTCCGATATGCTAACGTGGTGCCTCCATAGCACTTAGGTTCTTAGTCTTTCACTACAACTTTGGTTCTTTGGGCTCCATGACCAAGTGTTAATCAATCATCAAAGTTCCCTGGTATCAAGATTTTCACAAAATTCAATTACAATGGAGTTATGAAATCCCAACCTCTGATATTCTGACCTCCAAGATGATGTCATGCTCTTATTATCAACTCCACGTGGCATCTTTATATCACTTCGGGGATAAGCCCTTAAGGATCCTTTTGGGGGGCCTATCTCCTCGATTTCTTTGCTCTACATCCTTATTTCTTTGGGCTTCCATGACCAAGCACCAATCAACATCAGAAGTTCCCTGTATCGAGATTTTCTCAAAATTAAATTATAAAGTAGTTATAAAATCTTGACCTCCAAGATTATGTCATGCTCTTATCATCAACTCCATGTGGCATCTCCATAGTGGTGACACGTGTTTCCTGCATTTTCCCCCTTAGGCAACCTAATAATGTTGAATATGATTTCCACATGTCATCTGTATAGCCATTGCGTGCTGATGTTATATGTCACTGTTAGCTCCTGAGGGCGAATCAACGGTTGCCATGTGTCCTATCAGAGGGGAGAGAAAGGGTCCCTTGGTCCTTGGTTTTGCAAACAATTTCCTTCATAAACCCTGCTCCCTGCAACCTTCGGCGCTTTTTCAAAAGAATGCATTAATAAGAACTTATGAAATTATGAAATTCTGAAGTTCCGAGGGGTCCAAAATTCAGCTTGCTTCCCTGGTTCCATGTTATCTCGAGTTTCTTTTAATAAACCTCTTAGGCTTGATATTCTGACCTTTTGACGCCATGAGCTTCCAACCACCTGAAGTTTCGAAGTTCAACCTACTTCCTGGTTCCGAAATTTGGCATGCTTCACTGGTTCCAAAATTTGGCCTGCTTCCTTGGTTCCAAAATTTAGCTTACTTCCCTTGTTTCAAAATTCGGCCTACTCCTAAGGGCTTCATGATCCTTACTTCACCTATGAATAATTTTGATTCCGAGATCCATTTATGTACTTCCACATACTCCTATATTTTTTTTTTCTCGAGAACTAACCAATGGAGAAGGTTTGACGTAGTCCTTGAGCCCATTTGCTACCTGAAACATGGCTGCAAACTATTTTCCATTCTTTGCACCTCGACTCTTCTTCTTGTTCCTGGAATCCTGGATTCCCTAGCCAACACAATCATCCTTTTATGGATTTTCCAATAAGCTTTCTATTATGGTGATTCTATACCAAAGACAACGACAACCATACGACTCCCCTTGAGCTTGATACATCAAGCATATCAATGCTAGCATCTATTTCTTTCACAAATAGCTTAGTGGACATCAATGTTGTCTTTCCTAACATCATGTTGGCATATACATCCATGCTAATCTGGTTGACATCAATCCCAACAAACTTGCTAACTATCAAGCAATGCCATCTACCTAACTTGATCTCCCAACATGATTGTTGACATTAATGCCAACACACTTACTGCTAATAGTCAAACAGACAATGCCATATGTCCAATAGAAATTCCTATAGGAAATATACCAACAACATGCAAGTTATGGTTTGTATTAACCATCATCTTTGGATGTCCATGCACAATGCTAAAAAAACACCTATAAAAAAAAGAAAGAGCAGTGACATTGCCACCACATGGATCTTGTTTCCCAAAGAAAATAGTTTTAATCATCTTGGTTATAGAGGGAGTATATATATATAGATAGATAGATATATATATATATAACTTCTTAGCCTGTATGAGTGTAAAATAGTAACTTTTCATTGGTCCCATATTTTCTAGAGTTTAGTTCATGGTAGATGTCAATTACATGTATTTCATCCATATTTTTGTTGAAAAGTATGTTTATTTAGTGAATAGAACACCCCCTATGTTGAAATAGTCAACAAGAGGCCATGGTAATACATGTATTTGGGAGGGGCTGCTTAAATAAATAACTTCACTTCTATTCATAGATCCAAAATATGACTATGGTATGAAGAAGGGAGTGACCCTCCAATTTGCTCTCGATCTATAACCTGGTGGAGCCGTAACAACATGAACTTCCAGTTGTTATGCTTCATTGTTAATCTTCATATATATATGAGTAAGAGATTGATCCGAATGGAAAATGGCATCAACCCATGGTATTCATCCACCCATGTTATTCATCCACCCATGGTACTTATCCACCCATGGTATTGTAAGTGACATCAACCCATGGTATTCATTCACCCATGTTATTTTCCCATGGTATTGTGACATCCACCCATGGTATTCATTCACCCATGGAATTGACTCATGGTATTGTGACATCCACCCATGGTATTCATTCACCCATGGAATTGATCCATGGTATTGTGACATCCACCCATGGTATTCATTCACCCATGGAATTGACTTGTGGTATTGTAACTGAAAAATACTATCAGTAACAAGTCGCATTTTGTAAAAGGACATATTGTCCACCACAATCTAGTGCTTACAATTATTATCTATTTTAATAAAAAAAAATCTTCGTGGCTTTGTTTAGTGGGCATTCTACTCTTTTTCTTCTGGAAATTTCAATTTTTCAGATCTTGGGGGCCTCCCCCCAGGATCCATTTCAATTTTTTAGATCTTGGGGGCCTCCCCCCCAGGATCTATTTCAATTTTTTAGATCTTGGGGGCCTCCCCCCAAGATCCGGATCATAGATTAGGATGGAATTTGAAAACAATATCACAGGGATTTCTTACTCTTTCTTGATGGAAAATATCAATAAATGTGGAGTCACCTGAAATCTAACCTAGAACTATTGATGAGTGTGCATAGATTGCCAAATCTCTAATGTGATCTACCAAGCAATATTCAACAAACTTCAGACATGTGTTTCAACCTCCACAGAGCACTTTCTTGGGCTAAGAAGGAAGAATTTTTCTTTTCTCATTTTTTTTGCAGGAATTGTTTTTTGGGCAACGAGTTTGAAGATCAGATCTGAAACATTTAGTGAAATAATTACAAAAACAAAATAATAGATCTAGATTCCTTGAGAAAAAAATACCAAAATTAAAAAAAAAACATTGGCCGAATCAAAGTTTTGAAGAGGGAGATATCATTGATTTAAAATTAGCTATGTTGTAGAATTTGTTTTCTGACAACAACTAGTGGACGGCGACTCTCCTATCATTTTTTGAAGTTTTTTGTGCAGAATTTCAGAAAAAGAATTGTAGATCTTAGCTCCTCTTGAAAAATCACCCAATTTCAAAAAACAAATGGGTCGAATCAGAGTTCGGATGTGGGAGATATCGTTGATTTAGAATCAGCTATTTTTTCATAACTTTTGCGACGACAGAAGAGTTGTAGCGCGAATATGAGATTCTAGAATGTCCAGATAAGGATTTCCGACACATGGGAACATGAAAAATGGTCCTTATGTTTCCAAAAATAGGTTATAATAAATATTCCGAGTTATATTGACCGTGTTATGTCCTTTTAAATTTTGGAGCAACACTCGGAGTGGGTTCCCTTTGGAGACATGCCCTCTGACCCCGATTTAGTAGGCACCTACTTCACATTCATCAATTTCAACATAACAACATTCGGTTTGGGTTCTTTGGAGACATGCCTTCCCACCCCAGGCTATGTAGGCACTTGTTACTTCATCAGTAACCAACACACGGTTATGGGTCAATCGCACAAAATCCTTGTCATCGCAGTCCCTTTGCTAGGCTGCACACTGTTAGTATCACAGTTGGTCACAAGCATTACAGGGTATCTCTATCCTCGGATCTTCATTTTACATGGTTATGGGTTATCCACAAACTCACACTTCATCGAAGTCCATTTGCTAGGCCGTACACTATTAGTATCACAGTTGGTCACAAGCATTACAGGGTATCTCCATCCTCAGTTCTTTGTTCATCATGGTTATGGGTCATCCAAAAACCCACACTACATCAAAGTCCATTTGCTAGGCCGCCCACTGTCAGTATCACAGTTGGTCTCAAGCATTACAGGGTATCTCTATCCTCGGATCTTCATTCATCATGGTTATGGGTTAACCACATAAAACCCTTCTCTTCAATGGCTCTTCATATTTAGCAAAGGATTCACAAGAGGGAACTTCACGCAATGGGGACCATTGCTTCTTAAGGAGGGAGGAATGATCCGAAGGGAAAATGGCATCAACCCATGGTATTCATCCACCCATGTTATTCATCCACCCATGGTATTGTAAGTGGAATCCACCCATGGTATTTATCCATCCATGGTATTGTAAGTGACATCCACCCATGGTATTCATTCACCCATGGTGTTTTCCCATGGTATTGTGACATACACCCATGGAATTGACTCATGGTATTGTGACATCCACCCATGGTATTCATTCACCCATGGAATTGACCCGTGGTATTGTGACATCCACCCATAGTATTCATTCACCCATGGAATTGACCTATGGTATTTTAACTGAAAAATACTATAAGTAACAAGTCGCATTTTGTAAAAGGACAGATTGTCCACCACAATGTAGTCCTTACAATTATTATCTATTTTAATAAAAAAATCTTTGTGGTTTTGTTTTGTGGGCATTCTAATATTTTTTTTCTAGCAATTTCAAATTTTCAGATCTTGGGGGCCTCCCCCCCAGGATCCATTTCAATTTTTTAGATCTTGGGGGCCTCCCCCCAAGATCCGGATTAGAGATGAGGATGGAATTTGAAAACAATATCACATGCATTTCTTACTCTTTCTTGATGGAAAATATCTATAAATGTGGAGTCACCTGAAATCTAACCTAGAACTATTTATGAGTGTGCATAGATTGCCAAATCTCTAATGTGATCTACCAAGCAATATCGATAAGTGTGCACATTATGATGAGCTATGTTATATTGTTGGTGGAACTTCCAAGTCCATGTTTGAAAGATAATGTATCAATAGAGGGTATTAAGAGCCATCCTCTAGTTTTGTTGAGTCCAATGTTCCCTTGAGAGGCACCATCAAAATATCCTCTATAAACTTTAGAATTATATTTCGAAGGTATGATTGTGGTGAAGTAAAATTATAAGTGCAGACAAGAACAAATTCCTCTAGCCCGATAATGGGTCTAGCCACAATAGATACATTCTATGGAAGATTTCCTTAGGTTAGAATCAATCAAGAGGGTCTACCTCTTGGTCCACTTATCCTGTTTGATGATGTCCTCGATTGCTCACTCTAGCTATGTCTCGCTTCCTTCTTCAAGCACCTGAAACAAGTAAACAAAAAAAAACAACACACATGATAATAGACAAATTGCAATTCAAGCTACTGAACAAGTCAAGAAACATTAAGCCATGAATGTATAATATAACAAAAAATGTAGGAAATCAATTGATAGTTGCATATATTAATATCAAAGAGAGATTACAACCATTTGTCTTGACGTTGAAGTCCTCCTCTAGCAAGACTAGGTTCCCACACACTTCTGCTAACATTCAATGATGGCCTCAAGCAACAATAGTTTTAAGGCTCTTCCCTTTAGGCTTCACTCCAAAGCAAAATAGCATCAACACTAAACCAAAAAACTAGCTTGTGCTTGGGAAGAAGGGATGTTTATATAGGAAAGATGGATGGGAGATGGATCCTCTTCTCATAGGAGAAGGGCTTATCCCTTAGAAGTAGTCCCACCATTATAGGGGAAAGGAGCCCAAACTGTCATCCTCGACTCCATCCAGCCAAACCATTTACCAGACTTCCGTTACAAAGCTTCTAGAGCTGGAAGCTTCAGATCTTTATTTAAAAAAAATTCCATAACAGGACCGACATGACTTGAACACAACTTAGTCACACCAGTCGACACGAGGGATAGTGCTAATCTCTGCACAATGGCGTGGGGAAGACAAAGGTCATTAGCACCAGTATTGTAAACTGGGAAAAATAGAAGTTTCAGGGGAAATGGTGCAAAAGGGAATTGATCTGCTCAGGAAGAGGGACACAATGGGAGTTTCTTCATGAAGGCAAAGCATGTGGGATTCATTGTAGAGGTCCTCTAGGATCAAGGAATGGGGAGTATAGGGACAGTGAACAAATGTTGTGTAACAGATGCCCCTTAGAGCGTGAAGGCCGAGCTAGAGTGAGGGATGGAATGCTTTATAAATCATTGCGGGGAATCAGTCTGCCGTCGAAAAACCTGCAAGCAAGTAAAGATACATATACATAAACTGATATCTTTGTCAAATGATACATGAATCGTGGCATGGATGCAGCCATCGAGAGAATGATCATGTAAATGGATCTAGGTATGGGCACAACCATCCATCAAAGATGATCATATTGAAACCACGGTATGGTCATAGCCAACCATCTGATAGAGACATGCATATCATCATAACCATGTCACACCACTTCGCAACTTGGACTTTTTGTGATTTGAGTCCAGGGTCTTGCGCTCCAACACGACTCGATCAAAGTAAATATTATAACAAAAGGTCCTCAAGACTATTAGCACAATCAATGGAATGTGAACAGAGGAACTAAATTCAAACACTCATGAAATCACTCGATCGAAATCTAATGATGTGAACATGTCGTTGAGTGTGAAGAACTTGCCATTAGGTCATGCAAGCTCTAAGGTACCGGAAAGGAGTCTCTCGGTCAACTTCCCGGATAATGAGTTGAAGTCAATGGGAAATGAAAGTGTCGAAGGAGGGCCATAATGAATCCCACATCATCGACGCGAGACGAGAGGATGAAAAATGATTTTGGATGATACAGAGAATCAAAGGTAAATGTAACTGCAAAAGGACAACTCTTGAACATTTCGGTGACACAACTAGAAGTTTGGTAGCTTTTGGATCCATAGGATCAGTGGTCATGATGACATGGCAGAGATCAAATGGAAGGCAAATATGAATGGCCCAACCCAGGAAGGTCAACGATATAAAAGAGGATGTCCCAACCCGACATGAAGCAGAAAGTGTCATGTTCAAGAGTGAGTTTCCGACACCATTGATAGATTTCCAAATTCCCCCCCACTATTTCTGGCAGGTACCCCAATTATTTTTTAATCGCAAGCTTAAAGGGGATATCATATGCTTTCACTGTAAGTTCATCCTTAGAACGAATCTGACCTAGTAGGTTTAATGTGCCCTAGGAAAGAGAAACTCACATTCGTCATGGTGACGAATTCGATGTCGTTTAATAGTTTAACGAGTCTGACAAAGGTGTAACTCGGTATCTTTTTCATGTTTAGAGAGTTTGAAAAAGACACAGAAAAGAAAACTCCACATGGTCCCTTTTCATACATTTGTGTCTCTCTAGCCCGAAAAGGTAGAAAACGATACTTGAGAGAATCGCTTGACCATTTCAGTCAAGGAGTACCTTTTCATAAATAGCTCATCCTAGCCCGAAAAAGGGGTAAACGTATATTGAGCGCACAACGTTTCACATCTGTTAACGAGTTGAAAATGACAAGGGCTCCGCCATATTTTCACTTTTATAGGGCCGGAAAAGAGCTAAAAGTGGACCCCCCATTTTATTTTCTTTTACGAGTCAAAAGGGAAAAACACTCAGCAATCTTTTCATATGAGTTTAAGGAGTCGAAAAAAGAGCTAAAACGTGACTCATCCCAGAGGAATGAGTGATATAAAGGGTAGCAACTAGTTCTGACAATGGAGGAATTGCTCAAAACATGTAATGTTCAAGAAGTTGGCTAATAAAACCACTCATTTTTGCGGTTCCTTAGGAAAGGAAAAACAACCAAGTGAAAGCATATGATCAGCCAAAGAGATGGTGTGATGGAATGAAACAACTAAGGCTCATCTAGCAAAAATTAGTTGATTAAAATGGCAATCACGAGATGTAAATTGGGCATGGGTTAATCTTTACACAAGCTTGAACCATGGAGAACTCTACTTGGATTCGGTTTCATGTTTACACAAGCTTGAAAGGAAAAACTATGCTTACTATAAGTTTTCATTCCCCCAACATAATGACTCAATCGAGGTACATGCCCCTCAAGCTTCATTTTAGTCAACTAGGTAGATGGAATGAAGGTTCACTTTCGAGATCTTGGAAAGACTCAACTGGGAGTTTGCGAGATCTTAATCAAAGACTCGATGTGGAAGAGGGATTTGCTTCATTTTTTAATGAGGTTGACACAGTAAAAGAACTATTGTCGAGACCCTTGTTTCATTTTTTAACAAGGTTGACACAAGACCAGGAATTATCCTCACAACCCTGTTCATGAACCATATGAGAACATGGCGCCCAAGAGTTCTTCACTAGATGGAAGAACCACGCTCTGGGAGGAATACATGTCAATTGGTAACATTCACAGATCGAGTTCCAGTGCCCCCAGTACGTAATGTACAATACCATATGTGTGATCATCAACAGATGCAGAGATGGAATGGGTAGCCACATAATTGACCTGTGGCGGGGAAGGTTCTTCTTGAAAATAAGAGCCGATAGGGGACGATGGTTGCAAAGTAGGCGCTTGGTGACCAATGAACGACAGTTGATCAATAGTCACAATTCTCCTTCGTGCGGAAAACAAACCACACAGAAAAGTCAAGAAACAAGAGCTCCCATCATATAAACATAGTCACGTCCAAGGAGAATATTGAAATCTAAGGGACCTTGGACTACCATCACATCTATACAGATGGTCTTTCCTCCAAAAGTAATAGGGAACTTCAGAAGGATCCCTAAAGGTTGATTGGTTCCTTTGTTGAAAGCCAACATATTCTGGGTGATAGGCACAAGCTGTGGGGAACCCAAAGCTTTCCAAGTAGTAGAAGACAAGATGCTAACAGATGCACCTTCATCTAATATAGTGCCAAGTACTACCATATTATAGGCTTGTACTGTGATCTGGAAAGGCACATAAGATGGGAGGCAAAAAATAGTCAACGGACCCAAATCGAAAGAGATGACATAACTACTTGGTGGGGGTATGTTAGGCCCCTATACTACTAGAGTAACCCCTTATTGTTATTAGTACAACCCACTTATTATATTGATGTACCCATGTAGTGCCCA
>APFE031625707.1:29521-39986 GCA_000404065.3 Pinus taeda | reverse complement strand
GGTTCATTCTCTCCTCGGTATTACCGACACTTGATCCGTGGCTTGACACCCGATTGGTCCATGAATTCTATTTAAAGCGCATGGAGGGTCAATTGTAGGTTCACCGTGCATGAGAGAAGCTTATGTAAATTTTCATTCTTTTATTAATAAATTGCCTGTAGTAGCCACGTTGGCGCAGGCCGTGGACTGTTTCCCTCTCTGAGGGTTTTAACCACGTCAAAATACTGGTGTATTGATCTGTGATCTGTTTGTGAGCGGTGTCCTTTTGGTGTTTTGTCTGAAGAACTTACCCTGTAAATTCCTACAAGATTCAGATCCAGGACAAAAACTACAAGGAAAAAAGGTACTTTGAATATTTCTATAAAATATCTGTGCATTTTGTTATAGCTCCAAATCTCACTATTATGGTTTTTGATGCTGCACTCATCACCTAGGGCAACCCCTCCTTCCAGACCTGGTCCCAAATTTAAAAAACAGTGTTTTATTCCTTGTACGCGACATTGCCCTGAGTTAAGCGCGTGTATACGCAGATAGGCATATACCCAACCCGCGTATATGTATTAAAACACTTAAAAAAATATAAAACTCCTTATTTTTGGGTGGAGATTGCGGGTTTTACCTGTTGATCACCTGTTAGTGCCCGTGGCCCATCTGTTCCCAACCAACTACTAACTAAAAAAATACTTTGGGAGTGGTATAAAAAGACATCAAAAGGAAGGCCTAAAGGAGGAGAGAAGAGAGAGAAAGGTTATTATACTGAGATTTTTCCCCTGACTAGGTCTGAAGACCCTTGTGCCTTTTGCACTTCCCCCATTTATACAAGAAACCTTTGTTTCCTTGTGAGTTGATGTTCATCCACTAGTTATGGCATCATGGAGTGAGTCTTGGAAGGAGATATGCTAAAGGCTTGAGGCTGGACTGATCCAGAAGGAAGCTTTGCTTGGAGCCTATGAAAGGTTACTCAGGTGATATTACTCCTTTTGTACATTCTATTTGTCTATAATAAAGAAACATGTCTTGGTTCCTGATATGCTTCTTCTTTATGTTTATGATGTTCATGTTTGAATTTCATGTGTGAATGGTTGTTTAAAGTTCATAACTAACTTCCTTCTTTTATAACATAAAGATGATTTCTTTATAAGTCTTTTTCCATTTACTGTTGTATTCTTTGGAATTGGTTGTTTTGCAGGAAAAAGGAGCGAAAGGGACTTGAAGAAGGGTTTGGACCCTTGAGGAACTTCTCGAACGTAAGACTTGGGGTACGCCCTTCTTACTTTAGAATTTACTTTTAATAGCATAATGGCTGTGCGAATGTGTGTTTCTCTGTTTAGACAACTTTCAGTCTGCTAGGGTTTCCACCCAAAATCCCTAGGGGAGAAAATCCCTCAACAGAATTGGCCACTCCACTGGGGACAACACTCTTGTTGTTCCTAGTTTGGGTGTTTGTCAAGCCAATCAGGGCTCAGTTTCTTGTTGGTTCACTGTTACTGTCTGGTATGTTCTTGAATTCTAAGTTTTGCCAGTTTCTTCAGTTTGTTTTTTATTTTTCTTGAAATCTTTCATATACGCTGTTTTCCTTAGTTACAGAAGCATACGTACGCTTGTTTCCTGAAGTAAACTTGCGTATATGCAGGTTTCCTCAGGCACAGTCACGTATACATGCAATCTACACATAAATACAGTCACGTATATATTGCAACTTTCAAGATTTATAATTTTTGTGTCTTTGAAGGTTTGTCTGGTGGTTTGATTTAGTTTGAAACAGTCATTTTTGTCAGTATCAGTTGTTTGTTTTACAACAAGCGTCTTACTCTGATTTCTCTCTGATTGTAAGGAGTATTGGTCTTGTTTTTTGTTTGCAAGCATCATCGTTTTTTTTTGCTAAAAGCATGCAAGGTTTCTTGTTGGAATCTTGGCTGCTCTGATTTATCAGAGCAGAAATATTGTTATCAATCTTTGTGTTGGATTTGGTTTTTGGTGACTTTTTGTTTGCTTGACAAACTGCTTTTTGTGACCATCCACTTCTTTGTTTCATGAAAGTTGTTAATTGATACTTTCTTGAAATTGTCTTTTTGATCTTTTTTGGTCTTTGTTACCAAAGCTTTCATTGCTACTTTCGATTGTTAAAAAGCATCTTTAAACACATTTGTTTTTGTTGAATTTTCATCCATTGTATGGTGTCAGCTTGCAAAAGTGGTTGTTGCTAATTGTTTCAATCGCAAAGTTTTAGTTTTGTTGAGAGCATTTTTGAAAATACTTTTTTGTTGCTACTTTCAAGAAAACTTTTTGAAAGACTTTGTTTTGCTTTCTTCTTGTTTTTCATTTAGTTTCCTTTTAGTGAAAGAAAGTGCTTTATGATTGTCTTGAATTTGTTTTTAGTGTTTAGACAAAATGAATGGTAGCATCTCATATTCTATATAGACATTCTAAGTGGCAAAAGAAAATTTGATAAGCAAAGCAACTTTCATTTCTTGTTTTTAGAGTTGTTTTGAATCTTGCATCAAGCATATAGTTGTTGCATTAGGATAGATTTGCATCCCTTTAGGCATACATAGTTTTGTTAACTTTTGAGTGTGAAGTGTGAATTAACGAAAAGAAAAGAAAAGTTTGTTTCATTAGAAGTTTTCCTTGAACCCTATAGAAATTACTCTTCATCGAAAAACAAAGACAAGTGCACATGCATATAGTCAGGTTTTATTAATTTCTTTTGCATTGAAAAACACCACTAGTTTCACTTCCATCATCCCCTAACTTAAAGAACAACCCATTTTAAAATCAAGCGCTAACTAAAATTCACTAGAACTTTTTATTTTAATTTAAATATAGCAACAAGTTTTAGGATTTTAGGGCCTTGGATTAGGCGAGTGGAGAGTTAACTCTCCAAGGCCATTTAAACATCAAACATTGGAGTCTGAATAACGAGAGAAAATCCAATAGCGTTAGGAAGACCAGGAAAGCTCTGGATCTGGGAGTTAAGCACGAGGGTCTGTGAAGACAGGGAAGAGAGATACCCCCTCTCCTACTTGTCCGAACTTACCTCACGGCTGTTCCGACTGGCTTCTGCGGCGAGTTGGTATCTGTAGTTGCTACTCCTAGGGAACTACATAGGTGGCTGCGGAGGGGAATCCCGTGGCACCTGAGGTCGACGTTGTATCACTCTCGACGGTACTACTAGAGGGCACCCTTGCGAAGCTTGGGGGCTTGCACTGGCGCAGGCTATTGTTAGGAGGTCAGCATAACTTCCTTTGTTACCTTCGCTGATATGCCTAGGCCCTCATCATCCCAGACTATCTTCGGAAGGCCCCTTATTTTTCACTTTCTCGTATTTTGGTGTTCGGTCCTAATCACCCAGAGTAGAAATACTTGGAAGTTGTTTGACTGGCTGTATCTTTAGGGACTTTATAGTGGGTGCTCTGTGCTCTTAGTCGGCCTAGCTTTCAATTTTTTGAGTCTTCAGTTGGATTTTAAACAAGAAATTCAAAGTGGCTGAACAATCTCCTAGACGGTCTCGAAGACTTCATGGTCTTTCACCACAGAGTTTAGAGCCTTCTCTGAGAAGGCGTAGAGGTAATAATACCGGTGGGTTTTGTCCCACGGCAATTGACGCATCGAGGATTGATCCTCCTCTCGGGGGCATTAGTATTTAAGCAAGGCCTGGTACTTCCGCAGAACAAGAGAGGAACACTCTAGTTCTTTCTCGAGTTCACTTACAAGCAGAGGATAACATAGAGGTAGAAGAAATTTCAGAGTCATTAGCGGCTCCGAATTCTCCCCTACCGTCTAGTCATCCACACGTATTACAATACGTTGGGACTCCAACGCATAGACCGTCAAATCTAGGTTACGCTACGCGCTTACCTTCGATGACCACTACTGGAAACATGGCTTCTACAAGTGCTACGACTGTACAGACTCCCATATTTGTACAAGGGGGAGGAACTATTTCCATCCCCTCCGCCTCTTTATTCGGATCTTTTGCTAGCACGTCTTTTGTTGGGTCTACCTCCATTCCGTCCACGAGTGGAAATTCCCAAACCAATGCTTTTGGTTCTGGATTCTTCCCATTTGGTTCCCATTCATTGGGCATTCCTTCAGCTCCATTCGGGGCCGCCATGTCCATGATGAGTGGATTAGCTTCGTTCCAAGGTTTTCCATTCAGAAGTGGTCATATACCACATTCTAACCTAACAATAGGATCCATGCCTTTTTCTTCTATAGGACAAAGCAACAATGCTTTCCAAGGTTGGAATAACCCTGGGCTTAGTAGTGCCGGAACTGGGAATCCATTTTTTGGCCAATATGGGAATAGGCCGTATACCACGATTGGTTCATTCCAAAGTATTCCTCCCCTAGCTTCGACTTGGAAGCCATATCAGGGGTTATCAACTCCTTATAATCCTTTAGGAGGAAACTTTGCTGGGTATGGTGGATATACGGCTGGAGTTGGTCAAACTCCGAGTTTTGCTGGGTCACAAGGCTTGCCTTTTGGTTCAGTGGCCTAGTGCCTTCCAAAATCCAGGCCAATCTTTTTAGAGCTTTGGGAATTCCGCCCAGTCAGGGTGGAATCCCCAAGCTCCTCCTAGACTTCCGTTTCTGGCAACGTTGAACTTGCCAAATCTCACTAAGTTAACTAACGACCCAATCAATTACAATCCGACCTGGCCTCCGGTCCCAACTAAACTCCCTTTAGACATTCCAAAATTCGAAGGGAGGAGTGGTGAGGACCCGGGTGACCATGTAACCACGTTCCACTTGTGGTGCTCATCGAACTCCCTGATCGACGACTCGGTTAGCTTGAGATTATTTCAACACACCTTGACTAGTAACGCAGCCAAATGGTATATAGAGTTTCCTGGGGGAAACTTTACATCATTCGCCGACTTAGCCAATATTTTCTTGAACCATTTTTAGTTGCTTTCCCGGTATGATGCCATAACCGAACTACTGGCCACTTTTCGTCAGGATAGGGCAACTCACATTTCTAATCATATTCAGGAATGGAGACGGAGAAAGAGGCTCATTAAAGCCGAAATCCCTCCAGAGTACCATCTCGAGTGGTTCTTGAAATCTTTAATACCTGAGATCTCCAAGGATGTCTCCATGTCTGGAGTCTATTCTGAGGAGCAAGCCATTTTTAGGTCCCAGCAATTAGAATTGATCTACTCTCAGTCTGGGATCCTACAAAAGTACTTGCCATATGCTCCTGGGTCTAAGTTTGACGTAGCTAAGCTGAAGCCAGGTCCCCACGCGGATGGTATTGTTGGGTCGGTAGACACGAATATGGTGAACTTGTTGAATCAATTGTAGCAGTAGTCTTTACAAACTGCTTCTAACAACCAAGTCACATCGTCTAACCCTTCAGCTTCCCAAACTTCTTCGATTACTTCCATCCAATCTGATAACCCCAAAGGAAATCAAAATTCCAATGGGAAAAAGAAAGTACGAGGTAAGAAAAAGAGCCAGGATGGGAAGCCTGATGCAAATAAATTCGGCAATAATGCTGGTGGTGGTAGAAATGAGTCGAAAAATAAAGTCAAGTTTCCATGCAAGTTGTGCAGTGGAGACCGTGCAACTCATCTTTGCCCCAAGATTGAAGACGCTCAGCGCTTGTTAGGGCAGCAATAGACTTCTAGTTCCCAAGCTGTGTTAGCCAACCCTTTTCCCGAAGGGCAACAACTTCTTGCTGGCGCAAGTTCAAACCCTGGAACCTCTGCAGGGGGCAACCAGGAAGGGGAAAAATCATCGAATGTTTTCATGATGGGTTCTAACGTCCATGTGGCTACTCGGTCATGTGATTATGGTGAAGCCGAAACTTCCAAGGACAAGGCTATTCCCGGAAGTACTGACCTTCATATCGAGCGAACGCTTGTTGAGACTATGCCACGGATACTGAAAGGTTTCGCTAAATGCGCGACTATTAATCCTAATGCTAGGGCTGCCCAGAATTACTCCATTGTGGAGGATCTGGCTCAAAGTTCATGTGCTATGTCCGCTTTAGAGGTTCTCTAGTCGTGTCCGGCTTAGAGAAGTGCTTTACTTTCCACGATTGGGGCAGTCGATCCAACTAATTCTTTAGTGCTCACTTTCGACATGTTAAATGTCAAAAAGTGACTCCCTCATCATATGGCTTTTCAAATAAAGTCTACATACCGGAAAATTAACATTTTTCGTACCATCATTGATGAAGGGGCTTCCACGTGCATCATGTCGATGTCATGTTGGAAAGGCTATTAGATCACCTTCGGTTGTTCCTTCACCTACCGTCTTGACTGCATTCGATGGACATTCTCATAAGCCGCATGGGATTATCCCGGCCTTTCCTATATGTGTTGGGGGGAAGGTCGTTAATATTGAAGCAGAAGTCGTAGATGCTAACCTAGACTATAATCTCCTCTTAGGAAGGAATTGGGTATACGAAATGGACTCTATTGTTTCGACTCTGTTTCGTGTCATTTGCTTTCCTCATGAGGGGAAATCATGAAGGTTGATCAATTGGATTATTGTCCAGTTGATCCTCAAGCAACCTCTGACTCTACTGTTCCTTTAGTGGATAACCCTCGTCCGCCTACTGAGAATCTAGGAGTAGGGATGTATTCCTCATTGATGGGTACTTTTGAGTTTCCCTCTCCTATCGCTAAAATCAATGCCATTTCGTCATCTAAGGAATCTTCTCGAGAAGAGTTCTTTCAGACTCGTTATTTTTCAGACCCTTGGACCTTGCCTTCACCTACGACCACATTAGTTAAAGGAAAAGCGGATGGAATGGAATTTCCTATATCTGCAACTGAGCTTAGATATCAGTCTATCGTCAACTTTGCAGATGACCATTCTACTCCTTTTTCCAAAGAGGAGTTAGATGGCGATGTGGCCCCCGCTTGGAGCCTTGATTCTACCTCTGCTTTGGACTGCTTAGATTCAGTTTTACCTTTGGAAGAAGCAATTCTTGAAGCAATGATGGGTATATATCGACCTTGGGAATATTTACACCATCGTTCATACTTTCTTCCTCCATTGTAGGAGGTAGAATCTAGATTCTCCGAGCTTTGCACTAGTGATGTTTGTACGGTGTCAAACCCCTTGGCTCCAGCACACGTTCGTGCCGAAGGTAATATGTCGGTGATTTCAAAAACAACACCTATAAACATCTATAGGGACCCTAACACGATCGAGAATCTCTTCATCGGAATTGAGTGTTCCCTTGAAGAAATTCAAATTTACACCGACCTGTTCAAAGAATTTCGAGATGTATTGGCTTGGTCTTATGAAGAAATGCTTGGCATTGACCCATCTATAGTTCAACATGAAATCAAGACGTATGAAAACGCCAAACTAGTTTGTTAGATGCTTCGGCCAGTTTACCCTAGGAAAGCAGCAGCTATCAAAGTAGAAGTAGAGAAGCTTCTAAAGGCGGGTTTCATATACCCTGTTCCTCTTACTGATTGGGTTTCTAATCTAGTCCCTGTAGATAAAAAGTAAGGAAAAATCCGAGTATGCATCGATTTTAGGGACCTAAACAAGGCTTGTCCCAAAGATAATTACCCCACGCCATTCATTGATCAGATTATGGACGAGTGTGTGGGTAATGAGACTTTTTCCTTTATGGATGGATTCTCTGGTTACAATTAAATTTCTATCCGTCCTGAAGACCAACATAAGACAACCTTTATATGTCCCTGGGGTACCTTTGCATATAGAAAGACGCCTTTTGGTCTTAAAAATGCTGGAGCTACCTTTTAGTGGGCCATGTCATATGCTTTCCATGACATCAAGCATGTCATCAAAGTGTACTTGGATGATCTCGCTGCTCGTTCTCGAAAGAGAACTGATCACCCTAGCCACCTTCGAATGGTTTTCGAACGATGTCATTTTTATAAAATCCGGTTGAATCCCAACAAATGCATTTTCGCGGTTACGTCCGGTAAGTTGTTAGGGTTCATTGTGTCAAATGAAGGGATTCGAGTTGATCCCTTCAAGGTTGAGGCAATAGTTCGGTTGCCTCCCCCATCCTCAATTCGTCAACTTTAGAGTCTTCAAGGGAAGGCTAATTTTTTAAGGCGGTTTATAGCAAACTATGTCGAGATCACTAAAGGGTTCATGCGTTTGCTACGGAAAGGAGTTCCATTTGTATGGGACGACTTTGCGCAACGATCATTCGATGCTTTGAAAAAAGAATTAGTCTCTACCCCGCTTTTGAGTCCACCGGATTATGGCAGAGACTTCCTTTTATATCTCACTACAGCAGAATCAACCATTTGTATGGTTCTAGTTTAGGAGGACGATGCTCTCACCAAGCATGTGATTTATTATTTGAGCCGAGGCTTAATAGGTCCTGAACTTCGCTACTCTCCGGTTGAGAAGTTGGCCTTGGCAGTTGTTCATGCTGTCCAACGGCTCCATCATTATATCTTGTTACGCAAAACTTTTGTCTTAGCGGCGGTCAATCCATTTCAATTTGTCCCTAGTAGGCGAGTGATTGGGGGAAAATATAATAGATGGATAGTCGTTTGGCAAGAATTCGATCTCGAGTTCTTGTCAGCCAAGTCTAAGAAATCCATGGTTTTCACTGAGCTAATTTCTGAGCTGCCTTGTGGAGAGGATACGGTTTATGAGGAAAGTTTTCCCAACGAACATTTATTCCTCATCTCTTCACTCGACCCTTGGTATGGAGATATCATTGTCTATCTCCAGACTTCAAAGTTTCCCTCTACTTTCTCCAAGGATGAACGTCGTAAATTACGTCACCTAGGTAAAAATTATGGTATCATTGGTGATACCTTATACCGTCGAGGGGTTGATTCAATCCTTCATTGATGTTTAACCTTGGAGGAAGCAGGGTTAGTGCTTAATGATTGTCACAGTGGAGCTTGTGGTGGTCATCTATCGGGGCTTGCTACAGCCCAGCACATCTTACGTGCTGGCTATTTTTGGCATTCACTTTTTAAAGACTATGTGGAAGCGGTCAAACGTTGTCACCCTTGTCAGATCTTTACTCGAAAGATGCATGCTCATCCAACTCCTATTTTTCTCCTTGTCACGTCGGTCCTTTTACTAAGTGGGGTATTGATTTTACAACTTGTAATCCACCTTCAGCGGCGAATCACAAGTATATAATTGTGGCTGTAGACTACTTTACGCAGTGGGTCGAGGCCATGCCCACTTATAAAAATGATAGTGACACGACAGCTTTGTTTCTTTTCAATCAGGTTATCTCAAGATTCGGTGTCCCGAGAGAGATTGTCACTGATCATGGCAGTCACTTCCAGAATCAACTGATGTCTGAATTGACTATTAAATTAGGTTTCCGCCAAGAGCATTCATCTCCTTATTAGCCTCAGGCCAATGGACAGGTTGAGGTAGTCAATAAAACTCTTAAGACGATACTCCAACGGACAATCGACAAAAATCAGTCCAATTGGAACGTTATGTTGTATTCGGCTCTTTGCGCATACCAGACCTCTGTAAAGACTACTACTGGTTTTACACCTTTTCAGATAGTTTACGGGATGGAATCTATCTTTTCGATTGAATGTTAAATTCCATCTCTTAAGTTAGTTGTAGAGCTCCTTCCAGAGACTTCGAGTCTTGAAGAGCACCTCCTTCACTTGGAACATCTCGATGAGCAGCGTCGAGATGCCGCCACGATGAACGAGGCTCATAAGAAAAGGGTCAAAATGCAGTATGATAAATCTGTCCGTCCTCGAGTCTTTTCTGAATGTGACCTTGTCTTGGTCTATGACCAAGATAAAGACACCTTGGGGGCAAGCAAGTTTAAGCCTATGTGGTACGGTCCTTTCATTATTAAACGAGTTTTAGAAAAAGGGTTGTATGAGTTAATTGATTTTAAGGGAAACAAGCTGCTGGAGCCCTGAAATGGGCTCTACCTAAATAAGTACTTTGCTTAAGTAGGAGTTAGGCAATGGCTTCTTTGTATATTATGTATATATATTTGTACATATATCATCGAGAGTTTTGTGATGTCAGCGCTTTTTGGTCTGCTGTTGCAGGTGTTGATGGATGACTTGGTCTATTTTGGGTTCGCCGATGGTGCTAGTCGGCACACTCGGAATCTCGCTTCCGCAGCTTGGGTACTTTATTATCCAACTGGTCAATTTATGGTATCAAGAGGTGTATGCATTGGTCCTGCTTCGAATAACATGGCTGAGTATACTGCCGTTATTAATTTACTGTCCGAGAATCTCTTATGGGATCGACTCGTTGGTAGTGTATCTCGATTCTCAATTGATAGTGTCTCAATTAAATAACATTTATCGGGTAAGGGATTCATGTTTATATCGCCAGTATTTAAGAGTGAGGTTGTTGCAAAGATCATTTGTTTATATCAATTATTTGCACATTCCAAGATCTCATAATTGGTTAGCTGATTCTATCGCTAATCAAGCATTAGACTGGCACATCAATCATTCATCATAATAAAATCAAAGCATCAAAAACTCAAACTATATAT
>APFE031625707.1:0-24410 GCA_000404065.3 Pinus taeda | reverse complement strand
TTACTCAGGTGATATTACTCCTTTTGTACATTCTATTTGTCTATAATAAAGAAACATGTCTTGGTTCCTGATATGCTTCTTCTTTATGTTTATGATGTTCATGTTTGAATTTCATGTGTGAATGGTTGTTTAAATTTCATAACTAACTTCCTTCTTTTATAACATAAAGATGATTTCTTTATAAGTATTTGTCCATATACTGCTGTATTCTTTGGAATTGGTTGTTTTGCAGGACAAAGGAGCGAAAGGGACTTGAAGAAGGGTTTGGACCCTTGAGGAACTTCTCGAACGTAGGACCTGAGGTACGCCCTTCTTACTTTAGAATTTATTTTTAATAGCATAATGGCTGTGCGAATGTGTGTTTCTCTATTTAAACAAATTTCAGTCTGCTAGGGTTTCCACCCAAAAGCCCTAGGGGAGCAAATCCCTCAACAGAATTGGCGACTCCACTGGGGACAACACTCTTGTTGTTCCTAGTTTGGGTGTTTGTCAAGCAATCTACTAATGATACTCTAGATATGGTATTATTGTCGAGTTCTCAAAATAAATAAGAATTTTATGGAAAGTATGGATATCCCTATTATTGATAAAAAGTAAGACTAACTTCCCATTGACTATTGGTGATGGGTGGGGGGGCATCCGCACTCCCACACCTTCGCATACCTGCAGTTCCAATATTAAAACGACCTTCTACTTTCTGCTTGAAGAATTTGACGATTTCCAAAGATATTTTTGGTTTGTTGGATGGTTTGGATCTAATTTCATCTTGTGGTTACCTGATCTATAACTGTTAACAATGTATAAATATCCATTTCAATGAATTTGTTTTTATAAGTTTCATGTTTTGTACTATGATATTTACTAACATTACATATACTCTAACATTCACAACAATGTGTATCTAGTTCATTGTGATATGTCATGTTGCTTTTTTGCAATGTGATTTCCTAGATTGTTTTATTGATTTACCAAATTTGCAAATACTATGATTAGTAAAACAGTATTGGAAATATATTTCCTTCACACATAGTTTATGTTTGAATAGGATTTTTCATCGCAAATGACTTTTTAAATAAAGAAATAAGACAAGTTAATGCTAGCATGTAAATTTTCCTAAAGGAAGGAACAATATCTGTTTGTTTGAAGTTGTTAGCATGTCACTTTTTCTAAAGGAGAGAACATGATATGTATTATTGCAATTGTACAACTTGATTAGATTAGAAACAAAAGAAAATACTTTCACGCATAACATTTACAGTAGTCTGATGATCCCATTCGGCATAATTTACAAAATTTATGTTCTATGAACATGATCAGAGTATAGGTAATGCAATGTTATTGGACTATTCTATTCTATGTTTTGAAAATTGCAATAAATAGCCTTTAATATATACTGAATTTCAAAATTGGCTAAGCAAGTAGCAAAATTTCGTAATTATTTCTTTATTAATCAACAATAGTTCCTAGAGGTTGGCGATTTTACTCATTGTGCTACGAGAATGGAGATATGATTGCTCCATTCTTGTTTTGAAAAATTTCTTCTAATTGCATTCTTATGGCATCCAGTACATCTTCCAGTTTCCCAAGTGTTTGCTAAAGTTTCAATATACTTTCATTAGTGTTAAGATATATTAACTTAGCATTAAGATATCTTCGCTGAGTATTAACATATCTTGGCTGACTGCATATAACTCTTCTTGTATGCTTCTTCTATTGCTTCCTTCAACCATTTGCCTCGTTGTTAGTATTGCAATAGTAACAACTAAATTGTGATATTTTGAGTGATAGAGTGTTCCTTCGCCCCCAACGCTCCCCCTCCTCCTTTATTTATCTTACCATTTATCTAGAACAGTGACAATAGAGTCTAGTGCAACTCCAAATTAGTAACACTAAGAACATCAAAATAGTCTTTCAAATTCATGGAAGATTTTCCATTTAAAATAATATTTGTCTTAAAACAAAAACAGTTTCATAAGACTTCACTAGAAAAAAAATTTCAATAATGATGATACCAAAATGACTTAGAAATTCAACAAACAATAGACAAATGAGAAAAC
Source organism: Pinus taeda (assembly GCA_000404065.3). Lineage (NCBI taxonomy): Eukaryota > Viridiplantae > Streptophyta > Pinopsida > Pinales > Pinaceae > Pinus > Pinus taeda. Next base: position 22,353 of record APFE031625707.1, on the reverse strand, counting down.
AAATCCTAATAATACTTGTCCTTTTCAGAAGAAACAAATCAAATCATTTTCCTGGATATTTTAGTGTTAGAAAGCCTATAGCAAGAATCAAGAAATTCATAAAACAATGGGAATATGATAAATAAAACCTTGATAATGTTCATCAAGTTTAGAATAGCCGAAACAAATCACTTTTCTAGAGATTTTAGAAATTAGTTCATAGCCAACAGGCCTACAAATAATGCATCGGAGGCCATAAGTCATCTAAATCATGAATTGACATCAAAGTTATGAAAGGAAATTTAACTGCTATCGATTTTAATGGTTTTCATTAACCAATGATTGTCATCAGTATGGTGAGTACTGATTTGCACGATCTGCAATAAAAAAAGAATGTTTTGATATCGATTACTATAGACCATATGTTTTTATTTAAATTCCCACTTGAGATAGTATAATTCATAGGATCATATTTCATGATTGTTGCATTCTCTATGCTTTAGAAATCCATATCAGAATACTATTTTATTGATATCCTAATTCTCATTCTATTTTGACTTATGTAATGATACAATGACACTTAAACAATGATTTTATTGATTTGGGTTAATGCTTGTTTATGGCAGTGTTATTTTTCATATTAGTTCAACTCAGATGTTCGATTTAGATTAACCCTACAATTAACTATAGCTACCCTACCAATAAATACAAGTCTTTTTATCATTTATTCAACGAATCAATGTGTATTCAACACATCATTCGAATGCTCAATATAAAATACTCTATTAACTTATTTTTCTACTAGCCAATGTTTTATTATCAAAAGAGTGAGCAAACCTTGGTATTGATGTTTCCCAAGTACTAAGTGCATTAGTGATTGAACAGGAAGAAAACGTGTTGTGTGAGGGAATGGATATGTGGAGTAAGCAACACAAACCTTGTTTCACAATGTTCCAAACTTTTGCATACATTCTTCCTTCAGGAATTTCTTTTGCACACTTTCATTGTACACAATACTACACATAAATCAATTAATTAGTAGTTTTTTTCTTGTTAAAGTTTGGGGCATGAAACATTTGGTTTATATGTATATCAGATGTAGAATAAGTGTATATGATTAACTACCTCTGCAATACAATTTTGTATCTTGGCTCGATATGGTTTCTACCAGTTCATGTTAGGCTAAAAACTAGCATTTTAAAACTATTATCAAATTTTATAATTTGTTTTTTTCATTTTTAGTATAACTTTTATATTTTTGGTGATCGACGGGTGTGAAAAACAAGTGACAGAAACCTTCCCCCCTTCACACATAATTATCGGGGATTTTGGTGTATCGAGAGAAAGTGTGCAAAGTAGTTTGTGTCTCTTGCTCCGCACATGCATTCCCCGCATACACTTTCTGTTGCACTCCACACATTACTTTTCTTCGCAACCCAAAATAGAGCTTATTATCCTCATAGCTTAGCTTGTCTATGTACCTTGGTAAAATTTCATATTCCTAAGAATATATCTCAATAGAAATACATACCATTTGATATTTCTAATAGAGAGCTCGAAGCATTGTGTAAGGAAATAGATTGCATCCTGATCTAACAATGATTAGCAAGAGTTCAATTGGAGAATCAATATTTATTATTATGGGAAATCAAAATACTGGTTTGGAATTCTTACTAACTCCATATTATCGATTAATGTAAATATTTGACCTTTTGAATATTTGAGGATTCTAGGAAAGGAGGGATGTTGTATTAGTCCACATTGAGGGAGAATTAAATTATTGAACCATTAGCATAAGTCTCTTGCATACATGACTGCTTTGAAAGTACCTTGAGTGAAATGCATTGAGCATTAAAATGAAGTGTTTGAGTTTTAAACATTTTCTGGAAAGTGAATTAATTAACTAATTAACGCTTTTGGCTTATTAATGCATGTGGGGAAGAAGTGTTTTGTGAAAAAATAGGCGTGTGGAACAAAGAACATACACTTTATTCTGCAATGTCTCGTATCTCCACATAATTTTTTGCACACTGCATATTAATCAATTAATTAGCAGTTTGGGCTTATTAAAGTTTGGTGCATGAAAAGTTTGGATTACGTGAATACTAAGTTCATTTGTGATTTCACATTTGTCAATTAAATAGTTATATTAAATGGTTTCTTTTTAATTCGTATGAGGAAGAATTTTGTGCACGAAAAAAGGTGTCTGGAGAAAATTACAAAAAAATTATTTGGAAATATTCCATGCCTCCACATATGTTCCTGCAAGCTACATATTAATGAATTAATTAGTGGTTTTTGACATAAATAGGGCAATAACTCCCTCTATAAAACACTACATATTAATTGATTAATAATTAGTGCTTTTGTCTTATTAAAGATTAGGACATGGAAATTTTAAGGGTGGGCGATTAATTGTTGCTCATTTTATTTGAACTTATCGACTAAGTGTGATTTCACATTTGTGAATTAAGTTTGTATATTCAAAATAAGGGTGGATGATGGAATATGGACACTACTATGTCGACGAGGGCATGTTTTATTTGATATCAAGATACAAATGATATTTGGTGAAATTGATTTATGGGTGGCTTTGAGTGCGAAGGTGCAGTTGTGCGTAGGTAAGGAAGAAGCACATTAAAAGCCTCTTCCACACCTCTGCACTTCACATAAATTTAATGATTAAAACATATAACATATTTTGAGCCTTATAGTAGAAAACCATTCGCATTATCCCCTTAATCAGTCTATAAAAAAAAATATATTACATAGTCCAGAACAACTTGAAAAAATCTTACTAGCCTCACTCTTACCAAATTTATTGGCTAGTAGCTAATTACCAAAAAAACATTACAGAATGTGAAAAATTTCTTCCCTGGAAAAAAGGGAAAATAAACATAAATCCAAAAAACTTTCAGGATTAGTACACAACCAAGAGCTATTAATTATGAAGGGTTGTTATCAAATAGGATTCTCTAGTCCTAAACCTGATGACAATGGAGGTCGAAGCTCACAGTGTACATGTTTTTCCATGTGATCCAATATGGCTTCAAAGCAATTTAGTTTTTCTTGTAGATGTCCCTGACCCGTTTTCATATTCGCTAATCTGTCTTGCATTTGACACTAGTTGCATTGGAGATCATCCATGAATTAGGTGATCATATTCTGGACATCATGTTTATCTCTTACTAGTTGTTCCAGAAGCATATTGAGATATCCAAGCTCATTTCCAAATTGTTGTTGATCAAATGTGAGGTTTTTAAAATCAGGTCTATTGACAAGGTTGGGATCTATAACCTCCCCCTATCCAATGCTATCTAGGTGATTTTGGCTTGACTCTCCTCATTCACCAACTACATGCCTTACTCTACCACATTCACATGTCATCTCGTATTTCACCAAAGAAAAAAAATATAAATAAATAAATAATGCTATGGATGGGCTAAACTAACATAACCTTTTATGTTAAACACAATACCAACCCAATCGAGAAAGAAAACAACCCACCTAGTCTTGCACTGTAATGAACCAGGACATAGTCCCAAAAACTTATAGCTAAATAATTAGTCAAATACTACAAAATAATAGTTATAAAACCCACAAGAAGTTGGTTGAAACAAAAAACATAAACAAATAAATCATTATACCACTTAATAATAACAGAAAATAGTCAAATGACCCCCAAAAAATAAAGAAAATATAGCATCACCGATCAAATGAAACATGAGCATAGAATCGTTCCACCTTACCTCGTTATTGAGCTAAGAATATTGAAAAGGGTTGTGCGCAGTTGTTGGCATGCCCTCCGATAAACAACAAAATATCGTATTACCAAACTTTCCAAATAAATAACTTTTAATTACCATTGTTAGCAATATGTATCTATATACCTCTTATAAATTCATTGGATATACCCTACATCAATGTAGATCACCACTGATTTTGTTGTTTCCCTGCTCTAGGTGTAAGAGCTTATTTTTCCCATCTTTCCATAAATAAAAAAATATTCACTCATTTAATTTGCATATTTCTCAGTTCCTTGCCTATTTTCTATTCCTTTCCTCGTTTCTCCTGCGATATTTGCTTCTGTAATTGTGCCCACATGATATTAATAATGAAATGGTTATGCCTCAAATTGCAATTTATGAAGTGCAGAGATGCAAGATTTTGGAGGCCCAACACAATAAACGATTCCTTCACATTCTACACATATCATTTGGATGTTTTGGATTTTTCCCAAAATCTATTTCCCTAATTTTAAAATATTTCCCTAATTCAATTTACATATTTCTCTACTTCTTGCCTAATGTTTGCTCCTTTTGCTATGTCTCTTGCAATATCTTCTTTTGTAATTATGGTCACATTATTTTAATAATGAAATGGTTATGCCTCACATTGCAATTTACTGAGTGCAAAGATGCAAAACTATGGAGGAAGAACAATAAAATATTCCTCCACACTCGACACATATCATTTAAATGTTTTGGGTATTTCCCAAATTTTAATAATACAATTTATCAAACTATTTACTTATTTAATTAAATAAATTGATTTAAGATACCCAAATAAATATGTTTTTAAAACTATTTATGTATTTGTTCATGCATTTCAACATTCCTTTCAATTTGCAAAAAGCCAATAACATAATTGAACTTGTTTTATCAATTTTCTATTTCCAAGGTTGAATATGCATGATAAATCTACATGCTCCAACAGTTGCAGTTCTTTCAATAGTTATGGAAACAATTACAATGGAAAATGAACAATTAATTCATAATTATTATATTTATATAATCATTGTAAATTTCAATATTGACATAAATATATATAGTAAAATTAGCAAACAATAACTAGATTACATGCAATCAAAACAAAGGCCATAATTTATGAGATTTGGAGAAATTATAGTTGATGCTTTATTATATTCAATGTGATTCTATCTAATAAATTGGTGCAGCAGATCGTGATCTACCCACATTGCTTCTAAGGTAGTATTTCTGAAGCGATCATCATGATTAAATTTCTTTATAAGCCTTCTTCATATGTACATTACCTAACTAAACACAAATATCACGTTGAGTCCTTTACACATACACATTCTTCCTAATAAATATTGGAGTTGTTGTCACCCCATTTTCTAATTTCTTAACTTTAATGGCTACTATCTTTGAGAATTTAACAATATAAAATCAAAATTAGTTTCCTCTTTCTATATTTCCTTACATAGGTCTCTCGAATTCTTCATTGTCATTGTTCACAACAAGTCAATAACTGATCACAAAAGACAAACAATATCATAAATTCTCTTTCCATAAAGAGTGCATCTATAAGTTATGAGTTTGTTAGAGATGTTAATTGGACATAATAATTCATTCCTTCTTGTATACCAGATTTTTTCCCTAGATATTGTAAATATTATGGGTTTACTTAGTGATGTATACTGTGCCATGCTACTTTCTGCAACATTGAAACATGAATACTTAAAATTCATCCTCCATGTAATTTCTAGATTCTAAACAAGGGTTTATATTTCATTGGCCTATGTTCCCTTGTTCATATTGACTTGGAAAATTTTTAGATGAGAGGAACCTTTTACAATTTCTTCTTACTGTAAACAATATAAAAATATGGTAGCACAAGTAAACAAGGACTACTAGAAAAATTCAGTATGCTTGAATTCACAGAAGCTCTAAATATATAATGATCTTACCATTACTCTGCTATGAACACTTATGATTTTAATAGTACTTTCAATTAAGATTTTAAAATATATATGTTAATCATAGTATTAAGCCTTAATTACGTTTTTAATATTCACTAATTCACATTACCGGAAGTTGGTATGTGCTTAGGGTTCACTCATGTATTTGGTGAACACACGACCAGACATGTGCTATGTAGTTAACCAACTTAGTCAAGCGATGGTTAGTCCTACCAAGCTATATTGGAAGGTGGCCAAGCATGTGTTGGGATACCTTAGAGGCACTACTTAGTATGAATTGTGGTACATACAGACATAGGGAGTGAAGCTTCAAGGCTTCACCAATGCGGATTGGGCAGGGAGTCCATCCGACAGAAAGAGCACATCAGGAGGGATCTTCAGTATTAGGTCAACAGTTGTTTCTTGGTACAGTAGGAAACAAAGAGCGGTTGCACTCATTTTGGCAGCAACAGAGTATATGACTGCTAGTCAAGCAACATGTGAGGCCATCTGGATGAGAAAGATTCTAGTTGGTTTGTTTGGTTAGTAGATGGATCCAACTAAGATTTAATATGCCAATCATAGTTGTATCAAACTCTCTAAAAATCTAGTTTCTCATGATTGGTCCAAGCATATTGATATCAGGTATCATCATCTTTGAGATTGTGTGGAGTGGAAGATTATGTTGTTGGAGTACATTCCCAGAGAGGAGGAGGATGCTGACATTCTGACAAAGGCATATGCAGAGGTGTAAAAAAGAGGGAACTAAGGTTTTGTTGCACATATCTCTCTTCCACATATCCTTCCAAACTGTCAGAACAAGTAGTTGTTGTAGAGCCATGTTTACGCATTGATTTACTGAATAAATGCCAAAATGGTTATTTTATAATTTCGATGGATACAATATTATTGATTTGTTAGCAAGCAATAATTATTAAACAATATGTTAGAGTAAATGCTATTAAGCATTGGAATGATGTCCTGATTATGCATCAATTCACTGAATAAATGTTTATGTTAACTAGGAAGGGGCTTTTGGTTCATTATAGGATTAAGCCTTAATTATTATTTTATTATGCTATAAAGCACTTGAACGATGTCTTGATTACGTGTCGATTATTCTTTTATATCTAGTAATCCGTCTTGTAGGAGGCTGATTAAATCTATGTACCATTCCGCCAAAACATTCTCAACAAATGAGGCAATATGTGTAAGACGTGTGCGATGGGGATCTACATATCATTTCAATTTTCTACAACAAATACTGGTTGCTGAGCCGTGTGCATCATTTCGAGTTTTTTACATGCAATAAACACTACTAAGCACTCGATAAATGTGTTGATTATGCATTGGTTCGCTGAATAAATGTTGAAAATACTATTTTATAATATCGATAAATACAATATTACTGATATGTTTACAATGAGTAATCATTACACAATACATTAGAGTAAATGTTATGAAGCACTCGAATGATGTAAGTTCCCTGTGCAGAGTGCAGAGGTGCAGGGGGTGGGCGGGGGTGGGGGGGTTGATTTTTCTCCATCCTTACCTTTTCACTCAATAAACATTTTAATAAATATAACCATTAAAATTTAGAAAATTAATTAATACAAGTAAAACATTATAACATCATTTTATTAGTGATTGCATTGTTTCTTCCTTGGGTCTCGCATGTGTTGGTTGTATCCTCTTCCATATCACAATTTACCATCTTTGAGTAGGTATGGATCCTTTAATTAAGTTCCAATGATAGTGTAACTCGAAAAAATAACATTTCAAAGAAAAACTTAATAGGATTTTATTCGCATGAGCTTTGTTAATCATAAGTTCTTAAAAGATATATGTTAAACATAGGACTAAGATTTAATTAAGTTTTATAATATATGCTAATATACACTACGATGGAGTTGATATGTGCGGAGGGGTAACATATGTGTAACTATGCAAATGAGGGAAAAAAGTTTTTCCCACAAATATCCCTTTTCCGCACATCCTTCCAATTTGTTAGAACACCAAAGGGACCCTTGGCATAATAAATTCATTAAAAGTAAATTGTTTCAATATGGTTATTGGGAATTGTTGTATGACTCAAGATTTTGGGTATTCAAGGGAAAAATCACCATAATATGGTTAGGACTATATAAAGGTTGAAACTATATATAAGAATGGAACTATTAAATTGAGGATAATTGATGAATCATTTTTACCACTATTAGTGAATGTCCATCGTCTCAAATTATACAAGAAACTTGCCTCTAAATAGGAATTCACAAGAAATGTCAAGCAACATTTGACAACCTCTTAGGATTCAACCTTATCTATTTTTCTATATATATTCTTCTAACAAATAAATACCCTTTTTGGAATGAAAACCAACAATGGTTTTATGAGTAACAATGACTTTTGAAAACCATCGATGGTGCAATTCATTGTAATGGTGCAATAATGTCTTTAAAAAAAATATCTTGTAATAAAAGTAAAAAATGGCGTGACAACTTATAATAGTGTTTTAAAACTAGAATGTCAATGTAACACCCTCCTCCCACATCTACCCAAGTAACTAGACAACCAAGGTAAACATGTGACGAGAGGCTACTATGATTGGATTCGATCTCTTATGTGAGCTGAAGGAAGTGGAATTGATGGAAACATCACACACAGTCATCCAACATTATCTTTAGGACCCACAGAAACCAATCCAACACTTCAAACAACTTGCCCTTGGATCCTGCTGAAGTTTTGACAATATTAGGCCTCGGTCACTCTCATGCTATAGGCATGCTCTAGAAACCTAAAGTCACTCTCACAGGCTTATGTGCCAACATCCACGGAACCAATTTGCTAGTTATGTGCCAGCGACATCGGGATTTAAGCCACTTTTTTAGGCCCAGAGCCCAGGTCATTTCCTAGAATGGAGTGATAGCTTAAGATAAGTAAAAGAACAAGAAAAAAATGATGCCAAAGTAATAATTTGAGCAAGACCTTAACCAAACCCCTACTATCAACGACAACCATTTCCTTAAATATATCATCAGCATGTGACCTACAAGTTTAAACAACATAATTAAGTGTAGGGATCTCACACTTATCTAAGCATCTCTATGAACCATTTCTCCTTCATGTCATTTGCTGCATTATCATATGTTAGGCCATAGATACATTATCCATTCATTTACAAGTAAAAACATGCTGAGAGCCATACATGGTTCCTCTCATAAAACATACATATAACCAACATAATAGAGATAGAAATACTGTAGACATATCAACCATAAAATCCACATATACATCAGTACATTTACACATGAAAATCAAGGGAATAAATTTCTCATTAATGAATGTAATAAACCAACTGGAGATGGGACTAACACGTTCCACCCAAACATAGATTAGCTGAGCCAAGTCTCTCTTCATCCAATCACCCCCATGCCATATTCCAAGCATGAATGTGGGACTCATAGAATACACCAAAAAAATACCAACAAGAATGAATGTGATTCGGATTTAAATAGGAACACAACAAAACACATAGATAACCATATACACAAAGATGCAGCAGAAATAATACTTCATTTCATTAATCGAAAATACTGAAATGTGCTTACAAACATAAATGGAAACAAACCAGCTAGGGCGATGGTAGCTTATCTCTGAGAAGAAATGTGGTGGCTACATGCCTTTGAACTATGTTACAATGAGGCTCAAAGGCCTATTTATTTTTTAGAAACAATGGAAAACCCTTAACATCCCAAAACCTAACCCTAGAAGATGAAACGCCAAATTGTGGGCCCCATTTGGGTAAATTGGTACATCAATTTCCCGAGGTCGTAAGTTTGGCATACGATCTCCATTTGACGCATACAATAGCTCGTTAGAAAGATCTATCCAAGAACTACCACTTTGGGAAGGGAAACATTGGTCCATGGACCCATGTTTCCCCCAGATTTCCAAAAAAACGTTTTGTAGGGCCTCAAAATGGCTCCAAAAGTTCAAGACCCGAAACGTTGTTAAAAATAGTAAATTGTGCTACAATTTAGGAAACCGAAAAAACTGAAAGAGACAGTTGTGGTGGTCCAAATGGGATAGGTGGGTGGCCACCAACATCCACCTAGATCAGAGTGCCACTAGAGTTCTCCACCTACACAGTGAGGAATTTGAGTGCCTCCTAGTCTCTCAGGATTTACCGTAATCCACATTTCGATCTAGGGATCATGAGGCCCTACACCAAGACACACTCTCTAGGATTTACCATACATCCCATCTCAAGATTACTAGGCCCAACAGAGAGAAGTCCACCTCTTGGCTTTGCGTTATATCCTGTCATTCATCACCAAGGATTCCTAAGCCCACAAAAGCATACAATCTGACTTTACCACAACCCATAGTTTGGTTCAGGGGTTACTAGGTCAATTGCTTTAACGTGATCCATAGTCTGTTTCGGGGACCACTAGGCCATGCATTTTTCAGTTTGAAGATCCACCCCACTCAACTTCAAATCCATCCGGCCATCCCACATTAACTTAATATGAGAAACCCATCTCATCAAAGCTATCAGGAGATGGAAAGGCTAGGCTGAATAAGATTGTCACACCTAGAAAACCCATTCCATGATATAAAAGAACCACATGAAATATGGTGCATGACAAATCTAGAAAGGAAAATACACATGCAAGTCGATACCTGCAATGAAGCCCATTGTAGCTTCTTGATCTTGCCTTTCCCTACTTGATATTTCCTTCCTCTTACCTTCTTTGTCTTTCTTTCTCCAATTCCAAAGTGCTCCATGAAACTCAAGTGTGCAAGAGTGTGTGTGAGAGAGAGAGAATAATGAGAGAGCTCCAAAGCTAAACTGACAAAAGGTTACCAATTGATCCTCATAAGCCTTTTTATGAGTAAAGTCTCTATTTTCTTCATTTTCCATTATATTCCTTCATTTTCCTTCTCACATGCAGACTGTGACCTTTCAACTCCTTTTTCTCCTAATTTCCTTTATTTGCATAAATAATTGTGCCAAAAAGCCATTTTTCCTTTCCAAAGCCTTATCCATTGCCTTTTCCAATTTCCTTAGCCATAAACAACCAAATAAACACCCCCTAGGTTGTCTTGCCCAACATTCATCTTGGAACAAGTGTCCCATCAACTATGGCTATTGTTTTTAACTTTTATTACATGGAATTTTCACCATGGTTGTAACAGAACCCTCCCCCTTGGGGGACAATGTCCTCGGTGTTTAATCGCACATATTCCTTAGAAAAACCCGCTGAAAGAAGACACTGCTCATGGAGCTTTATCACATAGCTCAATGCAGTATTTACAATGAAGGACCCACTCAAAAGAAAAACACCGTGACAACATAGTGCACACTAGAGCTTTATAACAAAGCTCATTATGGTATTTACAATGATAATCCTGTTGAGTGCCAACCCACATGACATCATAACATCATGATAACATAACCACATGATAGCATAGTAACATGACAATAAAATCATAATGAAACGACACACATACCACTTAGTGGAGCTTTACAACATAGCTCATGGCAGTATTTACATCCATATACATATGTAGATATAGAAATATCACCAATATATATACCAAAAACATGTACCAAAACATATACCAAAAAATCATACCAAAACATATACCAAAACACCATATCAAAGCATATACCAAAACACCATATCAAAGCATATACCAAAATACCATATCAAATCTTCTTTGCCTCAACTGATAAACAAGGAAGGATACATAGCCCGCATCTGATCCACCATCTCCCATGTAGCTTCATCGGGCCTAAAGTGCTTCCATTGCACTTTAACTTGCTCGATTACTCGATTCTGGAGCATAAGCACCTTTTTTTGTAATATACACTAAGGCTCCAACTGGAATTCTCCATCTATTTCCACTTGCAATTCAGAGCAGTCAATCACATGATCAACATCCTTAACATACTTTTTTAGCAAAGATACATGGAAAACATCATGGAATTTCACTTTCCGAGGTAGTGCAAGTCGATAGGCTACTCACCCAATCTTCTAAAGGATACTGAAGGGTCCTAAAAACCATGGTGCTAGCTTGGCACAAGATCCAATATGTAAGGAGATTTTCTTTGGTTTGATATGCTGCCTTTAGATTCTTCTTGATCACCTACATTTCATGTTCCATGGCTCTCAACATATCTAGTCCAATCAATACCCTACTAACCGGATCACTCCAACTGATAGGAGTGTTATAACTCGACCCATACAATGCCTCAAAAGGACTCATCCTCAAAGACTCTTGACAATTGTTGTTGTATACGAACTCTACCAAAGGAAGATACTCTTCCCACTTCCACTGCTGATGCATCACATGCATCATCAACATGTTCTCCAATATCCTATTTACCCTCTCTTTCTGTCCATCTATCCGGAGATGATAAGTTTTAATGAAGGCCAACTCTATGCCCAAACCTGCAAATAGCTCCTTCCAGAACTTGGAAGTGAACTTCACATCCCTGTCTGACACAATATTCTTTTGGACACCATGTAACGTGACCACATCTCTGATGAATACTTGTGCTACATCGCTAGCTAAGAAGTTAGACTTCGTTGGAATGAAATGTGAAACCTTTGTCAACCTATCCACGATAACCATGATGGAATCATGTTGCCTCACTTTCTTCGAAAACTCTGTCATGAAATCCATGGAAATAACCTCCCACTTCCATTTTGGAATCACATTTAGCTGTATCAATACACCTAGATGTTTACACTCTATTTTCACTTGTTGATGGTTGAAGCACCTCACCACAAACTCTGCTACATCCCTCTTCAAATTCTGCAATAGTAAAATCTCTTTACTGTTGTCAGTGTCTTCTGATAACCTGGATGACTCGAATATGGTTTTGCATGAAACTCCGTCAAGATCACCTTCTTCAACTCACTGTGATCTAATACATATATCCTGTCTCAGAACCTAACCAATCCATCTGTTGTAATACAATAATCCATACCTTGTTCACCTGCACTTGTACCTGTACCTATACTTGTGCATGTACCTGTACTACCACTGGTACCTATACCTACACCTATACCTATACTATCACATGTACCTATACGAGTACCTTGCTGCAACCTATGCACAATCTCCATATACCTGACATCCTGCTGACCTACCTGCAATATCCTATCTTGTAGATCTGTCCCATAAGATCTCATAACTTCCAACTGATTCACCTGTACCCATCTACTAAGAGCATCTTCCACCCTATTCTCTTTACGTTTGATGTGCATGATCTCGAAATCAAACTCAATGATCGTGGCTGACAATATAGCCTGCCTAACATTCAGATTCAGTTGGTCAAACAAATACCTCAACCCAATGCGATCACTCATAAGTACAAACCTCCTACCAAGAAGATAATTCCTCCACATCCTCAATGCATGTATGATTGCTGCCAACTCAAGAACATGTGTCAGGTAGTTCTTCTCGTTCTCTTTTAGTTTTCGGGACTCATAGTATACCACCTGTCCATCCTGCATAAGGACTCCACCAAGCCCTCTATTGCAAGCATCTATGCATACCGCAAACTCTTTTTCTAGATCTGCAATCTGTAGCATGGTGCATGTTTCAACAACTACTTAAGCAGCTCAAAGCAAGCCTCACACTCCTCTGTCCATTGAAACTTCTTACCTTTGCTCTACAATGATGTAATAGGATAAGAAATTTGTGAGAAGTTCTTGATGAACCTATGATAATAGCTTGCCAGACCCATGAAATATCTCACCTCATCCACACTCTTAGGAGCTACCCATTCCATTATGGCTCTTATCATTTTTGGATCTACTACAATGCCCTCCTTGGAGACAACATGCCCCAAGTAGTTTACCTCAGTCTGAAAGAAACTACACTTGCTAAGCTTATTTACAATTGATGCTCTCTCAACAACCTCAACACTACTACTAAATGCTTGACATGCTCTTCCTCATTTTTAGAATATACCAGTATATCATCAATGAACACAATAACAAACTTATCCAAATGTGGACACAACACACTTTTCAAAAGAGTGAAGGGAACTCTACTTGAATGGTTCATGAGGCACAATACTTGCTAAGGTTTTGTAAATGGGGTAGCAAGCTAAGTGGTATTGATTGTGGGGAAAACTACATAGTTAAGCGCGCTTGATCTAGAGGTGTTCTGGGATGAGTGACCTCTCGGGAAGTCCTGATTACCAGGTGCAAGGCCCGGAAATGATGGTTGGCGCTATGTGATTAATTTAACTAGTTTCAATCTCACTTCTTCACCCCTATGAGCATCACCCGATGCAATGAGTGCTAAGTGGAATATTCAAAAAATCATGAGAAATTAGTAAGTTACGACTACCTCTCATGGAAATGGTCATACATGAATGACTTACTTAATGCCGTTGAATTAATACTTAAATTCAAAAGAGTGAAGGGAACTCTACTTGAATGGTTCATGAGGCACAATACTTTCTAAGGTTTTACAAATGGGGTACCAAGCTAAGTGGGCTTGATTATGGGGAAGACTCCACAGTTAAGCACGCTTGAGCTAGAGGCGATCTGGGATGGGTGACTTCTTGGGAAGTCCTAGTTACTAGGTGCAAGGCCCGAAAATGATGATTGATGTTATGTGATTTATTTCACTAGTTTCAATCTCACTTCTTCACCCCTGTGAGCATCACCCGATGTAATGAGTTCTAAGCGGACCATTCAAAAAATCATGACAAATTAGTCAGTTATGACTACCTCTCATGGAAATGGTCATACATGAATGACTTACTTAACACAGTTGAATCTGAAAAAATGATTAATATAATGCACTAAGAAAACCCCTTAATACTTAAATTCAAAAGAGTGAATGGAACTCTATTTGAATGGTTCATGAGACACAATACTTGCTAAGGTTTTTCAAATGGGGTAGCAAGCTAAGTGGGATTGATTGTGGGAAAAACTCCATAGTTAAGCACGCTTGAGCCAGAGGCGATTTGGGATGGGTGATCTCCCGGGAAGTCCTACCGGATGCAAGGCCCAGAAGTGATGATTGACACTATGTGATTCATTTCACTAGTTTCAATCTCACTTCTTCACCCCTGTGAGCATCACCTGATGCAATGAGGGATAAGTGGACTATTCAAAAAATCATGAGAAATTAGTGAGTTACAACTACCTCTCATGGAAATGGTCATACATGAATGACTTACTTAACATAGTTGAATCCCAAAAAATGATTAATGTAATGCACTGTGAAAACCCCTTAATACATAAATGTAGCTGGAGCATTAGTCAAGCCAAATGGAACAAAAGCAAACTCATAATGTCCATACCTGGTCTAGAATGCAGTCTTGTAAATGTCATCCTCTTTGGTGCGTACCTGATGATATCCAGATCTCAGATCAATCTTCGAGAACATTAATGCTCCCTTAAGCTGATCGAACAAGTAATCAACCATCAACAAAGGGTACCTATTCTTGATGGTCACTCTATTCAATTTCCTGTAATAAATGCATAATCTGATAGTACCATCTTTCTTCTTCATAAACAATATCGGTGTGCCCCAAGGTGATACATTTGGCCTAACGTATCCCTTTTCCAACTTTTCTTTCAACTGCAACTTTAACTCAATTAACTCAAGTGTGCTCATATTGCAAGGTGCTTTTGATGTTGGAGTTTCCCCTAGCACTAACTCAATATAAAATTATACCTCCCTATGAGGTGGCAACTCTGTAATGTCCTTAGGAAATACATCTTGAAATTACTGCAAAACTGGGTACCTGCTCAACACATATGCATCCTCAACCCCGTTACCATTATCACTAGAAATGTGTACTACAAATAACATACACCCTTCCCTGCGGCTACACTTTGCTTGCATAACTGTCACCATCCTAGCTGACATGGCTTTCTCCTTACCCTACAAGACTCTTGGTTCCCCATTGTCATCAAAACACTCAATAGCTTTATCATAGCAGTCTACCTTTCTTCTATGAAGATATAACCAATCCATGCCTAACAACATATTGTATGATCCCAACAATAATATATTTAGATGTGCTACGGTAGACATACCATTCAAGTCAAATGTGCAAGCTCTTACCCAATGATGAACTTGCTTCTTTGTACTTGTAGCCAACTACACTAACCAAGACTCTGCATGTGATTCCTTACTCAAACCACACTTATCAACCAAGTTAGGACTAACATAGCTATAATTAGATCAAGGGTCAGTGAAAAGAGAAATAAATTTATCACAAATATTACCATCCATCTCAATGATAGATGCCTGGTTTTTTGACTATCTGTTGTCCATTGCTACATAAATACAAGGAATATTGTGTCCAACATCCCCAACAGTCTGTACCTCTTGTGCACTGTATATCTTAGGCCTACCTCCCTGATGTTGTGGAAAATCTCTCCTAAGGTGTTCCTAACCACGTGTCCAACACTCCAACCAAACAGTGCCCTCACCTCTATGATACTACTGTTGTGACCCTTGTTCCTGTCTAGCTACATTAAACTTCTTTTGTGGTGCCATATTTTCTTTCCCATCTACATTCTGAGGCCTTGTTCTCTTAGACTGCCATTTACCTCTACCTTTGTCATTTTACTTCCATCCTTGCTGAGATTCATTCTTATGCTTTGATTGTTCATAAAAATGCTTCTATTCCCAAGGACTTCCTCAAGTGACTGAGGCTTGTCATCAGTAAGATATTGTACATACCTCAATAGCTCCATAAACTTGGTCATGTACTCTTCATCTGTCATTGAACCCATATTTAGCTCATAGAATTCCTTGGCCTTACTGTCGTGGTACCTTTCTAACAAGTACTTCTTCTTAAAAAGCCTCTTGAACTCCTGTCAACTCAAGTCATATGTCTTGATGTCTTTGACCCACTTAACATTTTCCCACCAAATGTGTGCTTTACCTTTCAAGCTAAAGATAACTATTCTAGACTTCATGTTATCTATGTACTCATGCAACTCAAATAATTTGTTCAACCCAAGTATCCAAGCCTCTGCATCTTTCGGCTTCTTCACAACTCCATCAAAAGTAGGTGGTTTTTTTCTTGAATTCATCCGACAAGTATCCCCTATCACTCCTCTTGTAAGGATGATAATGATGACGATCATGATGTCTATCAGAACCAGAACTAGAATAGTACTTGTACTCATTGCCCCTCATATCTGAAGTGTCCAACAACCTGCAATCTCTCACTATATCATATCTATCCAACTTGTGTCTACTAGGAGACCTACTTCCGTATGCCCCATTATTTATATCCTCATGTCCATGGTTGATCCGAAGCGGTCCTTGTCGTTGCAAGTCTGACAAACTCTGAAGAAGTATTTTATTAACTTCTTCTTGTTGTGCTTGTATGATCCAATAATTATCTGCCTTACAACTCCTTATCTCTTCCTTCAAGCTCCTCAATGTATCTACCAAATCATAAGTGTGCCCTGCATCATACTACTCATCTGATGCATCGGGAGATTCTATGTAGTCTACCACTTTGCTAGCCATTTGATCTTTTTTCTTGTAATGCATAATATGTTAGATAAACCAAATCACAATCAATCAATGTACCTTAGAATAATTTAGGGAGGATATCTCATCTTCTAGATCAACAAATCAGTGTGATACATGTATAACATAAACATAACAACACATAAACATACACAAATAAATGTATCAACACATAAACATCATTCTAATTAGGGTTTAGTCATCAATGCAAGGCCATATCAACAATGCATTCTATGACCTCATGCATGACAAAAACCATTACTCTGTTGTACACATTTCCACATGAAACCAACAACATGCATAAGCAATGCCTAATCAACTACACCTACACATAAATGCATGTAGTCGAACATAAGCGATCAATTCTTGTAATCAACTTACAAGTCTGATACATGTAATCAAATCTACAAGAAGGTATCCTAACATACAAGGATGTAAGTAGGAAACATAAAATTAACATATAAGAGACATATAACAATATGTAACCATTCATATACTCATAACAAATTCATTCCACAAAATTAACATCAAATTCGACATGGTAACCTCACTACAACCATAATCAATCATCCAAAAAATGCAACAAGAACATGGAATGCAAGTATAAAATATACACATGCAACTGACATGCATGTATGACCAACACACACCACCCATCCAGTCTGAGGGGTGAACCATGCTCTGATAACACTCTGTAACACCCTCCTCTCACATCTACCCAAGTAATTAGCGAACTAGGGTAAACATGCAAAGAGAGGCTACTATGATTGGATTTTACCTCCTATGTGAGCTTAAGGAAGTGGAATCAATGGAAACATCACACACATTCATCCAACATTAGCTTCGAGACCCATAGAAACTAATCCAACACTTCAAACAACTTTCCCTTGGGTCCTACTCAAGTTTTGACCATCTTAGGCCTCAGTCACTCTCATGCTATAGGCATGAGAACGTCCAAAAACCCAAAGTCGCTCTCATAGGCTTATATGCCAGTGTCCAGGGACTCAATTTTCTTGTTTTGTGCCAACAACCCTATATTTAAGTCACTTCTTTAGGCCCAGAGCCCAAGTCACTGCTGAGAATGGAGTGATAGCTTAAGATCAATAAAATAACAAGAAAGCAATAATGCAAAAGCAATAAGTTGAGAAAGAGCTTAACCAAACCCCTACTAGCCATGACATGAATTTCATCAAACATATCATCAACATGTAACCTACATGTGTAAACAACATAATTAAGTGTGGGGATCTTATACTTATCTGAGAATCACTATGAACCATTGTTCCCTCATTTCATTTGCTACATTATCATCTATTAGGCCATAGATACATTATCCATTCATTTACAAGTAAAAACATGCTGATAGCCATATATAGATGTTGTCATAAAAAATACATATAACCAACATAATAGGGACAAAAATATCATGAACATATCAGCCATTAAATCCACATATACATCAGTACATTTACACATGAAAATCAAGGAATAAATTTATCATTAATGAATGCAATAAACCAACTGAAGATGGGACTACTACGTTCCACCTGATGATAGATTGGCTGAGCCAAGTCTCTGTTCAACCAATCACCCCTGTGCCATACTCCAAGCATGAACGTGAGACTCATAGAACACACCCATAAAACACCAACATGCATGGATGCCACCGAAGTTCTCCGCCTACACCGTGAGGAATTTGAGTGCCTCCTAGTCTCTCATGCTTTACCATAATCCATAGTCTAATCCAGGGATCACTAGGCCCTACACCGAGACACACTCTCTAGGCTTTACTATACATCCCATCCTCGGCTACTAGGCCCAACGAAGAGAAATCCACTTTTTGGAATTATCGTATATCCCACCATTCACCGTCAAGGATTCCTAGGCTCACCAAGGCACACAATCTAGCTTTACTACAACCCACAGTTTGATTCAGGGGTTACTAGGCCAGTGGCTTTACCATGATCCATAGTCCAATTCAGGGACCACTAGGCCATGTGTTTGTTACTTCGGAGATCCACCCCACTCAGCCTCAAATCCATCTAGCCATCACACATTAACCGAATATGAGAAACCCATCTCATAAAAGCTACCAGGAGATGGAAGGGCTAGGCTGAAGAACATTGTCACACTTGGAAAAACCCATGCCATGATAGAAACAAACTGCATGAAATACCATGCATGCCAAATCTAGCAAGGAAAATACACATGCAAGTCGATACCTGCAATGAAGCCTTATGTAGCTACTTGATCTCGCCTTTCCCTGATTGATATATGCTTCCTCTTGCCCTATTTTCGTTTCTTTCTCCAATGCCAAAGTGCTCCAAGAAAATCCAAGTGTCCAAGAGTGTGTGAGAGAGAGAGAGAATAATGAGAGAGCTCCAAGCTAAACTTACAAAAGGTTACCAATTGACCCTCATAAGCCTTTTTATGAATGTGGCCTCTATTTTATTCATTTTCCATTATTTTCCTTCATTTTCCTCCTCACATGCAACCTGTGACCTTTCACCTCCTGTTTCTCCTAATTTCCATTATTTTCATAAATAATTGTGCCAAAAATGCCATTTGTCTTTTCCAAAGCCTTAGCCATTGCCTTTGCCAATTTTCTTAGCCATAAACAACCAAATAAACACCCCCTAGGATATCATGCCCAACATTCATCTTGGAATAAGTGTCCAATCAACCATGGTTATTGTTTTTAACTTTTTCTACATGAAATTTTCACCAGGGCTACTACAGTACACTTTATTATGCTCCTAAAAAAAAATCTATTAAAACTTTTTGTAGTAACATTTTTTCTCATTCTATATCTAAATTTGCAAAATAAATATTAAACAACATATTTAATGCTACAAACAAATTCACATCTATCAACAATTTCACCAAAACTAATTTCTTAATTGTTGCAATCAATTTCACCAATAACAACTTTTCATCAATGGCTACAACAATTCTCTACAAAAACTTTTGGCAACAACATATATAAAGTCCAATGTTGTTGACATATTCTGAAGCAACATACAAAAAGTACATATGCTATTGACATCTTCTACAACAACATCAACACAAAAACTATACATTTATTAATGAAAACTACTCTAACAACATAAAAATACAACTAAGTACATGTCCTATATAAATTCCCAGTATCCAACAACAAAATATTCCAACTATAGTTACAATGTATTAGGTATTCCTTTTATTTTATTCAATACTCATTTCTTTTTCCTATGAGTCTCAACTACCCCTTGGTTAATGGGACGACAAACCTATTTTTGGGGGTTTGGTCATTCATTTATTAGTCCTATAAGTTATATTCCTGTTCAAAAACAACATATTCCTTAATGATACCAGTTACTAGCCTTTCTTCTTGCAAATTTTGTCATTGATTTTCACAATTTTTATAAGCGTTGTCTATCGAGGCCACAATTTTTCTCGTAAAACATTTATTTGTCAGAATCCGACCATTTTTTTAAACAAAAAATCGAACCATAGGTGTGTTTAAATCATTTTTTTTATTGTGGATATGGATTCAACACCATAAAAACCCCTAGAGCACCCAAAACCCTGAAACTTGATAGTTGTAACCCATATTTCCCAAAATTTCTACCGATTTTTTGTCAAAATCTGGCCAAAATTTCCATTTTTTTCAAGGAAAATTGTGGCCTTGTTAGACTACTCTATTTTTATATGATGCTACTTTTTGTGTGCCACCTTTTGTTCAAGTGATGTGTTATAAAAAAGTAGTGGAATTCATTACCACATATGTCGAAATCCATCACTAAATTTGACTATGATCATATCTTGACACTTATACCATTAACCATTTTTCAAATATGGCATTTATGAATGATTGAATGGGAAATTATTGCATGATCATAACCATAGTGGATTCATCACTATCACAAACATTTAAACACAACATAGTTGTCATATTAGTAAGGTACGAGAAATTATGGGCAGTTAATGGCTGGTACATTGTAACAATCAATACAATTTTCAATTTCAACATCAACACAATTTTCAATTTGTGTTGAAGTTGCATACATAATATGAATCCATTTTTCCTATAGAAACAAAATTTATTTGTAGCATTGCAATATATAAAGTGGGTTTATTTAGCATCCATTGATTATATTGAAGCAACATTTTTTGGTAGCATTACAACTTATAGAGTGGGTTATTCTGTTAATCTAGGTTATCATTGATGTCAATATGGAATCCTTGGGATGGAAAATACTCTTGTGATTCATATTATGATGATGTCCTTGCTCATGATGACAAGTGCCTCTTGTTTGATAATGATACCGTTAATGAAGATGTCAAGCTATTAATGATGCCATTATGAAGTCAAGCCATTCAGAAGATGTCTTGTCCTAGATGCTTGAACTAACCATGAAGACACCATAATCTCATGTATCCATGTTCTTGATGAACAAGCCCTAGAAATCATGATGATGTTCTTACTCTTGATGAAGAAGTCTAGAACTCGGATGATGTCCTTACCCTTGATATTTAAGGACTATACATGAATGATGACACTTAATGATGTTATATGTGATGGCACTTGATGAAGGTCTTGATGACATGGACAATGATTGGACTCATGACATGAAGGACTTGGAAATCACTTAATGGCAAGACATGACATGAAGGACTTGGAAATCTCCGAATGGTAAATTAATAAATGTTACACTATTGTTGCTGACATATCATTGCACTATTATTGGATACATGATGCTATACTAGCATGTGACATGAATGCTAAATTCACTATTGTTGAGGGATTTTATCCCCTAGGGCTTTTGGGTGGAACCCTAGCAGACTGAAAGTTGTCTGAACAAAAAAACATGCACATACACAACCATTATGCTAGCAAAAGCTAATTCTAAGGTAAGAAGGACGTACCTCAGGTCCTACGTTCGGGTAGTTCCTCAAGGGTCCAAACCCTTCTTCACGTCCCTTTCGCTCCTTTGCCCTGCAAAACCAACAATTCCAAAGAATGCAGTAGTATATGGACAAAGATTTATACAAAGATCATCTTTATGTTATACAAGAAAGGAGTTAGTTATAAACTTTTAGACATCCATTCATACATGAAATTCAAACATGAACATCATTAAAATAAAGAAGAAGCA
>APFE031625699.1:0-13196 GCA_000404065.3 Pinus taeda | reverse complement strand
AGTGTTCAGCACAGAGGTGAATGATTTCGGGGAAAACATTCACAGCTGGGAGACAGTAATAGGGCAGGTTTGACTCCCAAATCCCATGTGTACCACGCCCATCCTTATAGTCTTCCCTCAGTCGACTGAAGGTCTGCAAGAAGTCCCTGTTTCCTTCAAATTCTCCAATGAGACCATCCTTGTCAACTAATGGCAAGGCCTCCAGCTCCTTATTTGTTTGACTTTGTGAGGCCACACTGATGGATGAGGTTGCAGGAGATACCATGATATAAGCTAATATGTACAGGTAGAGGTAATGGTTTGACAAGTCCTTAAAGATTTTTAGCAGCAGGTCAACTGTAAACACAGTCTGGTGTCCTTTTTTAGCGGAAAATGCAAGCTGGCTTTTGTAGTTTGCTGCGAAATTCACAGGGATGTGAGTTGCTAATGACAAGATGCAGAGACAGTGAGGTTTCTTTGGTATGAATGCAGGTGGCCTGTACTTGGCAAAAGGGAACAATGCCGAGCACCTCGGGGGCAATCTTGGGGTTTTTAGCCCGTGGAACGAGCACTCCTCTGTCGAATTGGGGTTTAGGGGTGGTGCAGGTTACTTGGGTTTACTGTGGGTAACAGGCAGAGCTGAATTCAGGAGTTTAGCAGTCTTTAATGGTGAATTTTTTACAGAGAATTGAAATGCATTGGCGAAGTAGGAAACTGTCTAAATACCTGGAAAAAGTAGCTTGGACGCTTGCGAGCCGGGCTGTGAAGGCTTAATGCCGTCGAATTGTGGACTTGCAACGGTTGAAATCTTGAATTTGTTGGCTGGAGGACAAATTTCGCGGCAGCTGGTTGACAACGGCTCCTTCTTTTACGCATGAAAATGACTTAAAACAGCTCATTTGGTCGTTTATAACGTTGAATTTTGGAAAAAGTGCGCATTTGGCGCTTTTCCGCCGATGACGTCATGGTGGGGCCCAGGTACGGAAGTGACGTGGCGCTGAGGTGTGAGCCAGGGTGGCAAGACATGGTGGCAGGTCGATGCGGTGGCAGGGCTGCGTGGAGGGCCACGGGACGCAGGGGCGGGCAAAGGTGAGGTGACGTCAGGATGACGTGAGCGTGACGTAGGAGGGAGGGTGGTAAGCGGGATGGCGGTAAGCGGGTTCCCCGCACCACCTTTGGGGCTAAGGCGGTATCGGAGAGGGGGCTCCAAACAACCCCAGCGCCCGCCACGCGTCCCTGTATGGGGCCCAAAACCACTTTCCCCGGACGCTAAAGGTCGGCAGGTCGGGGAGTGAGATTGACCGCCCACCGTAAGATCTGCGCGGCGGAGATCGGACGGCTGGCGGGTCCTCCGACGGGTCGTGCAGGTTGGTAAGGGGTCCGCCAGCCGATTAAAATACTCATTTAAATATTTTGGGCGGAGAACTTTGGAATAGTGGGTTTTATGGGTTTTTTCGGGTTTTCTCACAATTTCAAAAGTGGTTTTGTAGGGTCTTTCTTTGCAAATGAAGGCTTAATGAGTAAAATGACTTGGAATGGGAAGAGAGATGACCAGGAGGTTCATCAAAGTGACCAGGTGTCATTTTGATTCCTTTTTAAACAGACCATATGGCTATAATGCCAAGGGGAGGGATATTTATACAAATTTTGGGGTTTATACACCATGGTGTTAATACTAGTAGGGGAAGGGTAAGATAGGGGAGTTACATAGTAGGATTAGAGGTCAATATGGATGAAGGGGGTAAGTGAGGGGGAAATGTCACTGAGTTTGTTTGAAACATACTTAGTTTTTAGGGAGTAGATAAAAATGAAAAGATTTTTACGTAGGAAATGTGGCTTGTTAAAGGATAAAGGACCTCCATGCAACCATAAATCTTTCCCGCATTTCAACTCATGAGGGGATGTTAGTAACAAATGGGAAAAGGGAAGGAAGGGAGGTTAGACATAATCATTTGTTTTGCTTCTCTTATTATGACCATCAAAGTCAAATTTTTGAACTGAATATCACTTCTGCAACCCCATCTACCTACCCAACTACTTTGTCTAGCATTTTTTCTTCTTGGAGGGTGCACTTGGACTTGCAGACCCTTTGTGTGCCTTTTCTTTTCCCTGGCTTTTTCCTTTGATTTTCTATCAAATTCTACCCTTATTTCTTCCAGGGTCCCAGAGTAAACTGTTGGGAACCTTTCTTCTCTACCTGTACTACTTGTTTGCCAAGATTAAACAGTTTGGACAGACTTCTTTCTCTATTCTACAGCAGGAAATTTAAACATGGTATGACCCAGATTAGGCTGTTGGACCATCCATCAAAATTGAGTCTCTATGAAGATGTAGACACACCTTGTCTCTTTATGGAAATATGGGATCTTTGCATCATAAAAGCAGAGCATATTTGGACCTTTTATAGCCAATCATGAAATATGAAACTTATTGATATAGGTAACAAACAGAAGTAAAGCCTCATTCCCACTCATTTTTGGAATATATAATTCTTTTGTCTTTTTCATATTTGAAAATCCTGTAAAAGAATAAAAGAATGCCTATGGTACAATGGAAAGAATGAGTGTCCATATACAGATTTGCCAGTTCCTCGGAGGGGAACATTCCTATGGTCAATCCAAGGTGATGAAACTGGTCAATGAAACTTAAAGGAATTTTCTTTCCATGAACATAAGGTGTCAAGTTTCAGAGGCTAAGTGATTACAAGGTTGATTTTGTAGAAAGAGATGGTCAAAAAGTGGCTTAGACATGAGTCCAAGTGAAGTCATCTTAAGGCCAAAAGGTACAAATAGTCAACATACAATGCAATAGTATGAGTCAACATGTGGGAGCCTCTCAGGTATAAAGACAGAAATATAGTGAAGAATAATGAAAATGAAGCTTCATCGCAAAATTCATGGTGGTACTAAAGATAACTTTCGAGCATACTGAATCTTTGCAGCATGGGTAACATATGTTAGTGAGGATCTAACTAGGAAGCCCATGTAAAGGATGGATCTACCATCACGTCATGATTTTATAAGTCAGTGAGTGAAAATGGTTTAAGAATCATAACAAAATGGGGTCGACTCTGTGGCAACATATTGCAGTGTGGAGATGAGAATGTATAATTCAACGGAAAAAATTGATATTCCCTAACCTATATTCCAGTGAAAAAAATAATAGCTAACATGACGAGTTACCAGTCATGGAATCAAAGTGGTAGAAAATGTCTTAAAGTCTCCAGGTTAACTTGAAAAACAAACTATCCTAACACTGAAAGAAAAAATGTCACAAAGTTTAAAAATGAAACATAAACTTTGAAAAAGTGGGTTTTTCAAAGCTTTTTGAAAGTGAAACTTATAAATAGAACTTTGGACTTACAAAACCTCATTTGAGTTTTAAAAAATTGAGTACAAGAGCTCTGGAGCAAAAATAGGCAACCACAATCCACCAAATTTCTCAACCATAACAGTTACCAAACTTCCAAGTAATCTCTTAATTCGATCTTTCAATGCTTGATTGCACATTTCAAGTATTTTTTCAAGAATTTTACTGTGAGAAATTTGTTTTTAGATTTTTACTCTACACATACACAGGTTGGGTATATCGAAGTGGCATATTGTAAGCCCTATACATGATTGTGTATTAAGCTAGCATGAGTGTGCATAGTGAAATTTTTTAAATCATGGATGAAAATGGATGAAAATGCTTGAAACTACAGGATGACAATCACATGGAAGGAAGGAGAGCACAATGTAGTAGATAATGAAGTAATGAATGATCCCTTATCACTCGATGCACTGAGAGGATGTGGATTGTTGAAATTTTTAAAAACGCAAAATATGAAAACCAACACAAGGTTGCTATAAATTCTCGTGAATTATTGGGATCCAGAAGAATATTATTTTATGATTGATCAGATGCCCTGACAGATTGAAGTAGAAGACATATAGTTCATTACTGGACTTTCCCGGAGAGGAGAGCCAATCAATTTGCAAGGGAAGGCTCGAGGAAGCCTTAGTGTGGATGATCACATTCACATATATTACCCTGGAAACAATGAAAAGGTAGGGACACAAATCCCAATCAA
The DNA here is from genome assembly GCA_000404065.3 of Pinus taeda. NCBI lineage: Eukaryota > Viridiplantae > Streptophyta > Pinopsida > Pinales > Pinaceae > Pinus > Pinus taeda. The sequence continues at coordinate 9,145 of APFE031625699.1, read as the reverse complement.
GAATGTGGAATTTTTGCCCTTCAAAATTGTCCTTTTTACTATTGTGATGGTAGCACGATCAACTTCATTGTAGCAAGATTATTGTCTGACAATGAGCTTAGCAATAGATTTCCTCACCACAATTTTTGATTGGTGCACAACCCTCCTAACCAATCTGAAAGAACAAATTACTTCTATCAAGAATAGTAATACCAAAACTTTTGGGTATGGTACTATCCTTTGCACTTTCTTCTTTGAGAGACTACTAGGACATCGACCCAAAGTTGTGTCCACCATCACCAGCCAGATATATACACAGATAGATAGATGGGCTGACTTAATGAAGAGACTAGGGTTCAGTGACATCCCTAGACCAAAATTTGATGATGAGTTTTTCCTTTGGTGGGAACAACAAGTCATTTCCATCGAGGACTACTGTAATGCATGCATGGATTTCAGAGTGGATCTAGATCTAGTTCTTCCACCCGGTGCTACATGGGGTTCCATTGGTAAAATTGTTTTTAAGTTTTTAATGACATTTAATTTCTTTGGATTTCAAAAATTATGAATTGAAATTATTTTTGATGAGACAAAAATTATTACAAAATTATTTCATCATGATACAGATGTGGAACCGGTAAGACGTAAGGGTCTACCCAAACATAGGCATCGTGGAAGAGAAGTAGAGAGTGTCACAACTAAGACTAAGAGAGTCATCCATACCACATAGAGGAACTTGGAGAGATTGACTCACTAGGTACCTATGGAAGCAATAGAGGATCCACCAGAGGCTTTGCAAAGATGCGTGGTACGAGTACCATGAGATTGGGTGTGGATTTTTCAATGGGTGGCTACTACCATCGTCTTCTTCCAAGATGCACATCCGAAGCTAGACCCATACATATAGATTAGAGATGTCCAAATATTTTTGATAGACATGATTGGGCTTAAGCCCTAATTTTGTAGGACTTTTTGTCTCGATTTTCTTTAATATTTTGAACATAAAACTTTTATCTATATATAGACAGTTTTATGATGTGATGACCATATATATACAGATGGTTTTTTATTATTTTTTATTTTAATGTGATGAATTATTAGTAGTTCATATTATATGATGACTATGGAATCAAGAAATGAGTTTTTTGATCATGGAATAACAATAAATGTGATAAATTAAATGATCTTTGTAATAAACTCACTCTCAGAAATTGACGATATAAATAATGATATCTCACACAATAGATGTTGTTTAAATGAGACAGAACTAGTTGTGAATCCAAGTACACTACTAACGAATCAATACCAAGAGGTATTTCTTTAGATAGTAAGTTAACAACAGTAGTATATTCAATAAAATTGTCTGAAGCAGGGCCAATACATATGCCTCTTGAAACCAACAATTGACCGGATGGATAGTAAATCAACCGAGTTGCAGAATCCAAATTCTGGGTATGTCAACTAGCACAATCGGTGAACCCTAGATATACTAGATCATCCATCGATACCTACCAAAGAAGATAAAATAATATCGATATCACTATGAAACCTATAGACAGATATGCACAAATATATACAATATCTACAACCAAGCAAATGGTAGGCATAAGCCTAGGCATAATACTTATTAAGATAGAGCCCATTTCTCCTCTCTGCTAACTCGTTTCCATGAAAATCAACCAATTTGTAAGCTCCTTTTTTCAAGAACTTTTTAAAGTTAAAAGGACTGTACCACATAGGTATGAGATTTCCTCCCCCTAAGGTGTATATATCTTGGTCATAGACCAAGACAAGGTCACTTTTAGAGCATACCCTAGGACGCACAACCTTATCATATTGGATATTCACTTTCTTTTGATGAGCTTCATTAATTGTGCCTGCATCTCGACGTTTCTTGTCAAGATGTTCCAAATAAATGAGGTGTTCTTCAAGGCTGGAAGTGTCTGGAAGAAGTTCTACAACTACTTTAAGAGAAGGGATTTCACGCTTCAGAGCAAAGATTGATTCCAAACCATAAACTAGTTGAAAAGGAGTGAAATCCATAGCAGTCTTAACTGACATCCAGTATACCCAAAGTGCAGGATATAACACGACATGCCAATTGGATCGAGTTTTATTAATTTTCCTTTATAGGATAACTTTCAGGGATTTATTCACGACTTCCACCTGACCATTGGCCTGAGGATAGTAAGGAGATGAATGCTCGTGTTGGAAACCCAACTAGAGAGCCAATTCAACCATCATCTTATTTTGGAAATGACTTCCATGGTCGGTGAAAATCTCCTTTAGAATACCCAAATGAGAAATGACTTGGTTGAATAGAAACAAGGTTGTTATTTCACCATCATTTTGAGAAGTGGGCATAGTTTCGACCCACTTAGTAAGTACTCCATGACTACAATAATATACTTATGACCCTTTGTTAAAGGTAGGTTACAAGTTCTAAAATTGATGCCCCACTTTGTGAATGGACCAACGGTAATAACAGGAAGGAATAGATTTGGATGAGCATGCATTTTTTGTGTATAAATATGACAAGGATGACATTTTTTTATCACTTCAACACAACCTTCGAAAATTGAACGCCAAAAATACCTTGCATGCAAGATTTTTTGGGTTGTAGCAAGCCCAGATAGATGACCACCATAAGCTCCACTGTGGAAATCATTCAGCATTGACTCGGCTTCTTCTAAAGTTAAGAAACGTCTAAGGATTGAATCAACCCCGCGACGATATAAAGTGTCACCAATAATAACATAACTTTTAGCAAAGTCACACAATTTTCTTCGCTCATCATTTGAAAAAGTGAAAGGAAACTTCCAAGTCTGAAGATATATGATAATATCTCCATACCAATGATCTTGTGAAGAAATAAGGAAAATATGTTCATCAGGGAATGATTCCTCATAAACTATTTCTTCTTCACAAGGCAATTATGAGATTAATTCCGCAAATACTAAAGATTTCTTAGATTTGGCTAACAATAACTAAAGATCAAATTGTTGTAAAATAAAAATCAATCTGTTATATTTTCCCCCAATCAATCGGCTTCTAAGAATAGATTGAAATGGGTTAACAACCGCTAAGGCACAAGTTTTTCTAAAGAGAATATAGTGTCAAAGTCGTTGGACAACATGAAAAGGTGCCAAAGCTAATTTCTCTACAGGAGAGTATCATAATTCATGACCTATCAAGCCTTGACTTAGATAATAAATCACATACTCATGGAGAGCATCATCTTCCTTAACCAAAACCATATCAATGGTTGATTTTTCCGCAAGGAGATATAAGAGGAAATTCTTGCTACAATCGGGTGGTCTCACTAAAGGAGCATAGGTCAATGCTTTTTTCAAAGCATATAATGAGCATTGAGCAAAATCATCCCATAAAATGGAACTCCTTTCTTCAACAATCTGATAAATCCCTTTATGTTCTCAGCATAATTGATGATAAATCTCCTCATGAAATTAGCTTTTCCTTGGAGACTTTGAAGTGGATGGATGGTAGGTGGGGGAGGTAATTGAATTATTTCCTCCACCTTGAAGGGATCTACTTGAATCCCTTCAATAGATACTATGAATCCCAATAACCAACCAAACTTGACAGTGAAAACAAACTTATTCGAATTGAACTAGATTTTATAATAATGACATCGCTTAAAACCTGATCAAAGATGATAAGAATGATTAATTCTCTTTCGAGAATGAGCAACTAGGTCATCCAAATAAGATTCGATGGTATGTTTGATATCATGGAAAGTGTAGGACATGGCCCACTAAAAAGTCGCTCCAACATTTTTAAGGTGAAAAGGCATATTTTTGTATGTAGAAGTACACCATGGGTAGATAAAATTTGTCTGATGTTGATCTTCAAGATGGATAATAACTGATTATAACCCAAGAAACCATCCATGAAGGAGAAAATCTTATTTCCCGCACATTCATCAATAATCTGATCATTAAAAGGTGTGGGAAAATTATATTTTTGCTATAGCACCATTTACCACTCTTGGTAGATCTGATGCTCTAATTATGGCCTAGGGCAACCCTCCCTTCCAAACTTGGTCCAAAAAAAAAAAATTAGTGTTTTATTCCCTACACTCTACTTTTCTCTATGATAAGAGCGTGTACATGTGAGTAAGCATATACCCAACCAGCATAGATATGTTAAAACACTTAAAAACAAATTCCTTAATTTCGGGTGGAGTTCATGGGTTTTACCTATTACTCACCTCCTATTGCTTGTGGCCCAACTGTTTCCCAAATCAAAAAAATAATTTGGAGAAGTATAAATAAACCTCCATGGGAAAGCGTTAAGGGAGAAGAGGAGAGATGTTGATACTATAGTGAGATTGTCCCTCATTGAGTATGGCGAAATTCTTGTGCCTCCTACACTCCCCAAAGCTTCAGGAAACCGTTGTTTCCTTGTTGGAGATATCCTTCATCTTTCTTGAGATATCCTTGTATTGGTGATTGAGGAAGATTGCTGAGGCTAGGAAAGGATGGATCCGGAGGACAGTTCTGCTTGGAGCCAGAGAAGGACTTAGGTCGTATTTCTCGACTTTACTTGTAGATAACTTCAATAAAGGAATGTTGGTCTATTTCTGATATTGAATGTGTTTATGCATCTATTTATATTGTAATTTGTTTATGAATCTTACATTTATGTGTAATTGTTCATTCATTTATATGATTTAAAGTTAATATCATGAACATGCTTTATGTTTCTACTGTTGTATATGTTTCATTTAAATAATTTTCAGGTTTTGAAGACAACAAGAGAAGCTGAGGATTTGCACCATGCGGGATCTACTCAAATGTAGGACTTACAGGTAAGGACACTCTTACGCAATTCAGTAGGATAAGCATTTAGGTTGATTGCCTGAGAATTTCTTGTTGGGGTTTTCCCTCCGATCTGTTGAGGTTCTCAACCCAAGACCCTAGGGTGTTCTCACCCACAACAAAATTGGTGACGCCTTAGGGGATAACATTCTTGTTACTCCTAGATTAGGTTGTTTGTTCTCAATCAGGGTTAAATTTCTTGACTGATTAATTTTACGGTGTTGTTGATCCATTAATGTCCCAAGCATCAAGTCTGATCTTCTTGATTAGACTTTGATTTTTTTTTCCTAATTAAGTTTTGTATATATTGTTTTCTTGGGTTATAGTCATGTATGCACACAAGTTTCTTCAAGCAAACTCACGTATATGCGATTTTCTTATATTATAAATGTGTGTTCATGCTCCTATTCCTTGACACAATCGTGTATTCAATTTTTTGAATTGTTTTTTTAAATATTTTTGACCAATTAGGTCTACTGTCTGGTGATTTATGTTGTTGTATGGTCATCTGTTGTGTGGAGAACTTAGTTTTCCTACAAGATTCCTTTTTCAAAATCTCCTTCTCACTAAAAAGGTCTTCATTGGCCTAGGATTTATTCTTAAGAAAGTTCATAGTTTGTGTCTTGGGTTCAAGGCTTCGCTTTGAAGTTCTTGGATGTTCTAGTTTTCCAAAACAAGAAATTGATTTTGATTTCATTTCAGCCCAAATTTCAAGTTCCCTTGCTTTTCTTGTTTGGTGGCCTTGTTGGTTTTCATGCTTCTTTGAGAGTCTTTTTGGCAAGTTTGAAAGTATTTCTTTCTTGATATTTTGTTAGTTTTCCGAAATCTTTTGCTATTGTTTGGATCAGTTTGTGCAAGTTTGTAGTCTTTCTTGTTTCAACTTTAATTTATTTATGAGTTTATAACTTGCAAGATTTAAATATTCCTTGTACTTATTTCTTGATCTTTCGAAATTCTATACTATTTTTGTGACCTCAAAAAGTTTCTTTTGTTTCCTTAAAAGAAAAAACACAAAAAAAATTGCTTTTGTTTTTCTTTTTCCAAGATTTTGGTTTAAAGTTTTTTTTTTTTTTTTTTTTTTTTTTTTTTTTTTTGTTGAGAAGTGAATTGTGATCTTTTGCAATTTGTTCTACTTGCTTTGGAGAGAGATCTATTTTTAATTTTTCCCTCTTCATTTTCAAGTTGGCTTATTGTATATATAAACATCTGCATTTTCTTATGAGTGTTGTTTAGGATCTTGCATCATCATTTTGACTTGCATTAGGTTAGTTTTCATTTTGAGCATTCTTAGTCTTTTTAGATTTTGGATGTGTGTAGGTTGTTTCAAAAAAGAAAAGAAAATATTTTTCCTATATATATGTTTTCGTAGAACCCAAGTAGAAATCACTCTTTATCAAACAAAATGACTGCATCCATATAGTTAGTTTTCTATTGTTTTCTTTTGCATCATAAACCATCATCAGTTTCACTCTTGTAATTTCGCCTGACGTAAAGAACATCTATATAAAATCAAGCGATCTAATGAAATGAACAAGAATTTTTATTGTTGTCATTAATAAGCACCAACAAGTTTAGGTTCATTAGGGCCTTGGAATAGGTGAGTGGAGAGTTAAATCTTCAAGGCCGCTTAAATTACAAAACTTGGAAGTTGAATAAAGAAAAAAACCCAATATCATTAGAAGGATTGAGAAAGCTCCATGACTGGGAGTTAAGCACGATGGAGAGTGAAGACAAGGAAGAGAGATACCCCCTCTCCTACTTGTTGGATCCTGCATTATGACTGTTCTACCCAGTTTTTGATATGAGCTGGTATCCATAGTTTCCTTTCATAAGGATCGCATAGGTGGCTACGGATGGAAATCTCGTGGAACCTGAGGATGACGTTGCATCATGTTCAATAGTACTTCTATAGGGTGCCCTTGTGAAGCTTTGGTGCTTGCACCGGCAAAGGTTGTTGTCTGGATTTTAGCATAATTTCTTTTGATACCTTCACTAGTAAGCCTGGGGTGTAATTACCCAGACTATTTTCGGAAGGCCCTTGATTTTGACTTTCTTGTATTTTGTTGTCCAGTCTTAATGACCCAAAGAGGAAATACTTGAGATTTGTTTGATTTCTTGTATCTTTAGGGACTTTTAGAGATTTCTCTTTGCTCCTAGTTGGCCTAGCTTTACATTTTTTTGAGTCTTTAAGTATATCTCCTTAAAATAATTCAAAGTGGTTGATCAACTAGCTTGTCATTCCAGGAGACTTTATGGGCTATCACCTACGAGTCCCGAGCCTTCTCCTCGAAGGTGTAGGAGCAATCATGCCAGTGGTTTTCAAATAGTGGTAGCAGGTGCATCAGAGATTGATCCTCTGGTTGGAGTTATTGATTCAAAAGATATACTTGGTACAAGTAGAGTGTTAGAGAGGAACACTCTAGTTCTTTCTTGAGTCCTCTTCTAGTCAGAAGACAATATTTAGGTTGAAAAGCTTTCTAAGTCTATTGTGGCTCCTAATTCTCCTCTTCCTCCTTATTATCTATACGTTTTATTATTCACCAGGACTCCAACCAATAGGCTTTCGAGGCTAAGTTTATATTGAACTTTTCCTTTGATGACCACTACTAGAAGCATGGCATCCACGATAAGTGCTGTGAGTATGAAAACTCCAATATCCATACAAGGAGGAGGAACTATTTCTATACCTTCCATTACTCCTAACACTAATAATTGGTTCTACTTCCATTCCAAACTTCGACTGGAAGTTCTCATGCTGTTGCCTCTGCCATTTGCTTTTTCACTTTTGGAATTCTAAATAGCATGATTCCCTTGGCTCCTTTAAGTATTCCGTCAGCTGCCTCCACATCCATGGCAAGTGGATCAACTTCTTCTCAGGGTTTCCCGTTTAGGGGTTTTCATATACCACATTCCAATCCAACTTTGGGATCAATGCCTTTTTCCTCTACGAATTAAAGTTATAATCCATTTAAGAGTTGGACAAACCCTGCGGTTAGTGGGTTAGGATCCAGGAATCAATATTATTTCATCCAACAAGGAAATATGTCGTATTCTTCTATCAGTTCTTTCGAGAACTTTTATCCATATACAAACCAAAACTATTGAGGGGTCTTTTGTCCCCAGACCTCTAAATATGGGCATCTTCATAGTGTTGGACATGATGAATAGTGGAGATGGAGGTGGAGGCAGAGGTGTAGGTACTGTAGGTGTGTGAGGTGGAGGTGGATTGGGTGGATGTGGTATCCCCGCGATACCCTGCTTTACTATCTGCAACACACCTAGAGGTCTACTTAGAACACTACTTTCTTTGTCATTGTCAGATGCTCCCAAAAAAGGACTGTACTTAGTACCTAAATCTAGATCTCTTCTTAACATCTTTCCACTTCGTGTAGCTCCTGTCAAATCTCTTATAAACATAAATTTAATGGCATAACCCTTTTCTTGCACAATAGCATTTTAATCCAAGTTTTCGGGGACTTCAGGTACTTACTTCTTTTTCCTTTGAAAAACTAGTGTTCAACTTCACTATAACTGGAAGATGTATCAATCGCAAACTTAGTGATGAATCCACCCAAACTGTTATTAATCCAGTAATCGATGGCCCTCACAATCTTGTTTTCTGAAGCTTTCGGGTGCCTTACCAGTTATGGAGTCCACACCATAGGGTTATCTAACTTCCACGTACCTTAGCTGTCTGCCAATTTAGACAACCACTGGTGTAATTCACACGGAAAGGAGAAGAAGAAAATTTCGTGTTCATATGTATATAGGTATCTATTCAACCACCCTTCCTTTGACATGCACAAATTCCTGTTTTCTTGGGCTAAAATTTCAAGTAGCTTCTGATCTATCCAATTTTTGATTTCCTTCTTAGTTGGGAATCATTTATTTGATGTTACACATTCCTCAGAAAAATCTTGGGTCCCGACAACGGAACCATTTGTTGGCTTGAGCGGGTCTGGACCCACATTTAGAGTTAGATGTGTTAACCAAAAAACCCTACACTTCCAGCCCTTTCGGTAACAACACGCATAACGTAGGTTGCAGTTAACTTGAGGTAATACTGGGGGATGACAAAACCAAGTTTCTCCATCTAGAGGTCCGTGTGAAGGGTTTATGTTACTTCTAGGGTCTTATCTTAACCTTCATCAACCCTATCCCTTGAAATGTGCAAATTAAGATAACTTACAAATAATAGCTCCTAACTCTGCGTCGATTTCTTTAAACATTCATAACATCAAGTAATCTAACATATCTAATAATTTCGTGCATCAATTAAATGTTTCTTAAGATAATTGCAGAAAATAGAGCGAATTTACAGTGAA
>APFE031625698.1:0-27754 GCA_000404065.3 Pinus taeda | reverse complement strand
GACACTTTGGAGAATACTACAGATGCATTGACAAAATCTGTGAGCTCTGAGAAGTTCTCTTGGTGTAGAGAAATAATGGTCATTTTAGGGCTGGAAAAATGACTAAGCTCTCTTGTAGCACCCTGTGGAAAGAAAACAACAAGTGGGAGAATGTTGGGTTGTGTTATATTATTTCCACAACTAGCCCACGTATTTAACCGGGGGGTTAGAGTGGGGGCAGAGCACCCCCTTCATTGTGTCGATTGTGTAGTGGGGGGGGGGGGGGGGGGTCACAGGAGGTTTGAGGTGTACCTATAACCCCACTTTATGGGGTCCAGGGTAGCGCCCCGGAAAATTTTGGTTTTGGACCCTATGTTATGTTGTGAGGACCCATCTATGATTTTGTGCATGATTTTTTCACATGTTTTGGACATGATGGTTTTTAGTCCATGGTATTAGATGTGATGGTTTTCAGTCTATGATTGGATGCTTCGGTATGTATAAATATGTATTGTGACATTGAAAGGAACATAATGAAAAATCAAGCTGGTAGTCCCGGCTTTGGGATCCAGAAGAAAATCTCTGTGTATATGTTTTTTGTGTTATGCTCTCGTATTGTTTATTTTTTGTGTTTTAGAATTCGTATGCAAGTAATTTCTGTATGGGGTTAAAACCTACATCTATTACTATGCTTCATGAATCACAATTCAAATGGACTCTGAATTTGGTTCTTTTCCTTGACTAAACAGTATTAAGTAAAATCCTCTCATTCAAGCTCAACCCCAAGTCATACTCAAAATTTTGACACGTGAATAACAGTCGATCGAAAACAAGTTTGACACCCAAGTCCTTGCAAGTTAGACAAGACAGTCCATTTTGAAAGAAAAAGTCGATCATATCCTTAAATTTTTAGCCCTTGGACTCCTTCATTAAAGAAAATATCATTCTATGATCTTGAGAATTGGTCTATCACAATGTGGATGGGGCGAAATATGAGTTAAGGAGCATAGAAAGAAATTTTCCTTGACATTGCTAGCATATTTTGAACTTTTGGGGGCACATCACGTGACACTATAATCATGACACCAATTTTTTTTTGGTAAAGTTCCACTGCAAGAGGTATCCAGTGATTCACGTTCCTCAATCTGTGATTGTAAAGATGATTCTTCCTGAACATTTTTCCTAGATGATGATAATGATATATAGTGCTTATCATCATAAAGTATGGATTTTCTTTCTTCACATTTGCTCCACCTTCCCCCTCCTAATTGTATATAAGCATTAGTTTATCTTGCATGCTTCCTTCCAATTGAAAAGTTATACACATACCTGAAATCCTTATCTTGATCTTGGTTCTTATGCTTATCTTCTTCTTCTAAGCTAAGCAATCAGAAAAAAAATTACCTCCTTACCACCACAAATATATAAACCATTTTTCATACACTATCTTTCAAGCTCCATAAGAGGAATACTAAACAATTCTTGAGTTTTTGCTCCCTCCCCAATCACCTTAGCAACATCTTGATTTGGACCAAATCTGTCTGTTATGTCTGTAATTGTTGACACCTAATCAGAGGGATTGGGTGTACAACTGTAATTAATGTAAATAAATAATAGAGAAGATAGAGAGTCATCAGGAGATGAACTAAATAGTCACTCCCTCTTGTATACAATAATGAACAACCTGAATGAATAACATGAGTTTTGATTTGAGGAGTTACCTCCTGGTCTGACATGGTATTAGAGTAGGAGCCATTTTTTTGGCTTCCCTTTTAATTTGTAACTCCTAATCTATTTTTCCTTTGTTTTGCATATTTTGTAGGCTGAAATTTCTATCAAAACCCCGCAAAATCTCATTCATTGCTATTGCGTCGGATGGTGCATTGAAGTTGAAGATGTTGTAGTAAGTTTGACTTCCTCCCTTGGGCCGGATCTCAAATGCTATGAACCCGCATATATAAATATTTTCGAGTCTGCTTTTAATCACATATTGCAAGTCCCCTTGCCGTGACCATACCACTGCATGTTTGCGATGCGATCATACCCTTCATTAAACCATCTCAGATAGAGTTCCCAAGGTTTCACTTTATCTAGCTCATTCTCCACCGTTGATATCAACCTCAATATCCGACGGCTGACATTGATTTTTTGGGGGACCACTTGCATGGTGGTTACTCGCCCGAAAAGTGCCTTTTAATCTCCATTGTTTATCAGAACCTCCAAATTCGATAGTTTATAGTGATTTCGGGTGCATTGGTTGCATGAGAGTTACCCACCCGATACTACTGGTTTTTCTCTCTCCCCTAGTTGCTACGTGTCAATCACTTAGTGGAATTGGGCGCTCCCCTCTCAATACCACTTACCATTTTTTATCCACCTGAAATCCCGCTTGTAACCTGAAATCCACCTTTAGAAATGGTTATCGCCCTGACTTGTTTTGCTTGCGATAACCGTTGATCACTTACCATTGACGACCCTCCTCCGTTCATCTCCTCTACTCATCTCTGTCATTCATCTTTGCTATACAAAGCAACAAAAGAACTACAGCTACAATCAGACTCTGATATTCAGGTGAACGTTGAATGTTGTTAAGTTGAACACTGTTGGTATAATAATCATTTTACGAGTAAAATTTTGCAATAGCAGTATTTTTCTCCACTATATACAAATTTTACAATGCATTGAACTATACCTATTGTGGCAATACTTCTCAATGGAAAGGAGAATTATCCTGAATGGTCGCAAAAAATCCAACACACTTTCATTTTTAATGGACTATGGAAAGGAGTGTGTGTTGGAGAAGGAGACGAAGCACTAGTCCAGCCTACCTCAGACAAGGAGCTCAAAATCTGGGAAAATTAAAACATCAAAGCCTATGCATTTATTACAACATTAGTAAGCGAAGAGGTGGGTCGACATATTTTTCCATTTTCAAATGCTTTTGAAGCCTTACAAAATCTGAAAGAACTCTATGACTCTCACTCTGCACTTGAAGTTGTTCAACTCATGATTAAACTCTTCACCCTTGAATTACAAAATAATGATCCTCTTGCTCTTGCATTCGAAGTAAAATATATAATGCATGATATTAAAGTCACTAAGGTTGAATTGGATATTCATCTGATCACTTTTCTCAAGGAACTTTATCCTACTTACTCTAATTATCTTGAGTCATTGCAAGCAAATGGAAATCTCAATGATATTACCTTTGACTCTCTTTTGAAAAAAAAATTGAAAGAGAAAAATCTTTTTGAAACAAGATAGTCCTTGAGTCTTCTGAAGAGGTTGCATGCATTTCTCATAAATACAAGAATCTTGTCAAAGATTCTTCTAGAGGAAGAGGTGGTAGAAGAGGAAGAGGAAGATATTTCAGAGGCAAGCAGGGCAAACACTCTTAAGGAGAAAAGTCAGATTTGCATTGCATATGCTGCAAAAGGAATGAACCACATGATGCCTCCACATGCAAGTTACCTTGGAACAAAATTGACAAACAAAGAAACCAACCAAAAGGTAAAACTAATGATAAAAATGATGTTTTGGGCTGATGCAGTTCTATGTGTTGTATATATAAACAATAGATGTCCATCTAATGTTATCAGAAACAAGACTCCTTATGATATGCGGTATGGGCACATTCCCTTGGTAAAGCATCTTAGGCCCTTTGGTTCCACCTGTTATGCCTTAATACCAAAGGTACATAGAAACAAACTTGGTGCAAGAAGTCGTAAATGTATCTTCCTAGGGTATTCCAACACCTCCAAAGCATACCATCTCTATGATGAAGTGAATAAAAATTTTGTTGTATTTAGAGATGTAATCTTTCTTGAATCATCCCAAACTGAAAATGTTGTTGAAAGGCAACATGATCACTTGCATAGATTCACAAATGCAAAATCATTTCAAGAATTTGATAATCAGATTCTACATCTTGAAGGGGGGATTCCTATTCTACATCTACCCGTGGAATCTTATTTTGAAGCATTCTCTCCTTTGCATGAAACTCCAACAATGGATGATACTTTGAGTCATGTGATTGACAGAATTTGGAGACTCAACCTTGATTCAGTCCCAACTCAATCAACAGAGAAGTCTGGACCGTCTGAGAAAGGTCCCCCAAAGTGGATGACAAAGACACTTGAAAGTGTTCATCCTGATGAGGTTGGAAAGACAAGAAGTAGAAATTCAAATTGGCAAAATGGAGGTAATGTAGATGACTCCGATTCACCTATTGATATGGATGTTTCTTATAATTGTGAATTCAATTTGTCTACAGATTTTGAACCAACTTCCTTCAAATAAGTTGCTTCTCATGATGAATGGAGAGAAGCAATGCAAAAGGAGTATGATGCCCTGATAAAGAATGGCACTTGGAAGCTGCTTGATCTTCCATTGGGAAATAAACCAATTGGTTGCAAGTGGGTCTACAAGAAAAAGTATAAAGTTGATGGCTCACTTGACATGCACAAAGCTAGGCTTGTATCAAAAGGTTTTGCACAGAAGGAAGGGGCCTATAATGAGGAAACTTTTGCCCCCATAGCAAAATGGGCTACCATCCGAACACTCTTTTCCCTAGCAGCACAGAACAGTCGGAAAGTTCATCAAATGGATGTAAAATTTGCTTTCTTGAATGGAGATCTAAAATAAAATGTTTTTATGTCCCAGCCTAAAGGATTTTCTGTGAAGAGACATGAACATAAATTATGCAAAGTTGTGAGATCCTTGTATGGCCTCAAACAAGCACCGCGACCCTGGTATGAAAAACTAACTAAGCATCTTCTGGAACTCAATTTCAAGCATTGTGATATTGATGAGGCAACTTTGTTTGTCAAGAAAGTTGGAAAAATAATTTTATATCTTGTGGTATATGTAGATGATCTTTTGATTATAGGGAAAAATGAAAGCTACCTTGCATCGATAAAGAAGGAATTAAAAAAGTGTTTTGAAATGACTAATTTGGGTTGTGTCCATTACTATCTTGGTATTGAAGTAACTCAACATCCGAAGTCCATACTCCTTTCTCAAAATAAGTACATTGGAGATCTGTTGAATAGGTTTGGCATGATTGAATGCAACCTCTGGCTACTACAATGGAACAAAACTTAAAGCTCACATCCATTGAAGGAAAAGAATTTGAGGATGCAACAAAGTATATACAGCTTGTAGGAAGTCTCAACTACCTAACCACTACCGGACTAGACATTTATTTTGTTGTTAGAATCCTCTCTAGATTTATGCAAAAGCTTTGTGAGGGACATTGGTCTATTGAAAAAAGTGTTCTAAAGTACTTGAAGGGAACTCAAGACTTTGGAATCAAGTATACACAGGTGGGAAACTTCAACTTGATTGGATACACTGATTTAGACTTTGATGGAGACAAAGAAACTGGGGTATCTACTTCAGGTTATGCTATGAGTCTTGGATCAGGAGTTGTCTCCTGGACATCATGCAAACAATCAGCTCCAACAGATTCCATAACAAAGGCAAAATATGTGGCAGTAGGTGAGGCAAAAAAAGAAATTATGTGTCTTAGGAAAATTCTTGAAGATTTGCAAGTAAAACAAGTACAATCAAATCCACTCATTATTGATAATACCTCTACAATAATGTTGGCCAAGAACCCCAACTTCCATGACTGAACAAAGCACATCAATACTAAATATCATCTAATTCGACATCATCTTGAGGCCAAAACAATCCATCTCCACCATTGTTCCACTAATGAGTAAATTGCGGACATCTTCACCAAAGAGCTTGGAAGAGAAAAGCTTGAAAGACTCAGAATGATGCTTGAACTCACCAACATCCCTTTAGATTAAGGTGGGGAATGTTGAAACCTAATTAGAGGGATTGGGTGTACAACTATAATTAATGTAAATAAATAATAGAGAATATAGAGATTCATCGGGAGATGAACCGAATAGTCACTCCCTCTAGTATATAATAACGAATAGCTCGAATGAATAATATGCGTTCTGATTTGAGGAGTTACCTCTTGGTATGATAGTAAGATTGGATTAAGAACTATAAAGGTCCTTCAATGGTGGGGAATCTCCACATATTGAAGGAAAGGGAGGGACACCTGAATTTCCAAACCGATGAAAGGTATCTCTTCATCCATTCACATAAGAATATGAAAGGAAACAAGTCTAACCAAACCTGGAGAACTTTCATCACTATCTCCTGCAAGGACACCACAATATAAATTTCAAAAAAATGACAAAAAGCTCCACACAGTCATTACACTAATTATGATATCTTTTTTATGAGTAAAAATTACCAATCACCTTGCTAATTGATGACCAATAAGGGGCTTGATATTAATACATGATCTATTTTCATCATTACTATCATCAACATGTTCTATTATTTAGAATGAGATTTTGTGAATTGGCAGGCGTGCTTTTCCACATTTATTTTTTTATATCCCACACAATTGGAATCTTGTTCCATTTGGCCTATTCTACTTCCATAGACTACATGTTTTAAAGAGGGTACAAAACACTAATGATATGTTATTTTTCCATAATTTCTTCCCACTTTTTGGATGAATTTTGTGGAAATTTTATTCATGCCAATTATGTGGTTGGAAATAATGTTCCATTATTCTTTTTTATCATCTCTTGTTTATGAGTTAGCATGCTTCTATTATACTAGTTCATTATGATGATGTCATGTAAAGATCAAGTTGAGTGGCTTTTACATTTGATTTCCACTGTAGTCAACTATTGAATATATAAGTTTTTTGTTAGGTTGAATGATGGGACAACATGCTTTCATTTCCACTAGTGCTCTCTTTTTCATATACAATCACATGTGCTAAAATACAAACTCATTCTTCCTTTTAGCTTGATAATCAAATGATGAAAAATTTGTATCTTACCCAACATGGCCATCTCCTATTGGTATCAAAGTTCAATTTTTGAACCAACATTTGTCTTCAATACTATTTCATGATAAAGAAAGAACACAACCATTGTTGGATTTCCTTCGAGCACATAAATACCAAAGTCATGTCATTTTTCTTTCTCTGGGTAATATATTTCATCATTTTGTTTGATAGTTAATTCATTATTATTCTATGCCAATAAATCTCTATCAAATGGCAGAGAAGGATGACCTCACTATTTTAGAGATATATAATATGAATTAATTAAAAATTCACACGATTATTTCGATTCTCTTCTCTCTATTTCACTTCTTTAGAGAAAAATATATATTCAAATACCAACTCAACTCAAATCAAACTAAAATATAAAATCCTAGTGATGAAGATGTTTCTCTCTCCATACCTTATAATGGCATTATTTTTTTGAATTATACTTGAAGTTCAGTGATAATAACTTGGATTTATATATTTATTTTAGCACCAAATTGAAATCATGGTAAAAATACGAATATCCCATTAAATATGATTCAAAAAATATCAGCTTTACTATGAGCATGTGGCCGAGTAATTTCTTAGGTGTGAAGTTTTATTAGAGGCATTGTTTGTTTATTTGTTTTGGTTAGAAAATGGTTTTCTCTTACTTTTATGTGACTTTCAATTTATCATATCTAACATGTTGAGAAATGGGAAAGAATAATGCGTGACATTTATCTTGTAGAAATCGATGTTGAATGAAAGGATAACGAGTTTAACCAAGCTACAATCCGCCTTGGTAAAGGTAGAGGGACATCTTAAAACTTTACCTAAGTTTACACCATATAAATAGTTTGAGGATAAGTAATGTATGGCTTTTTTGTTTGTAGATATGTTCTTTTTTTAATCCAAGAGATCATTGATATCATTGTTTCTGATTTTCTACTTTATTGATCCATTCTCATGACGGGAACACTTTAAATACGAATTACTTTTATACCTATAAAAGATAAAAACAAATGTCAATTCCTTCATTTGGTTGTTACTTGACTTTGGTGTGGGTAGGTTAGATGAAATGTGAGTGGAGAAAGGATGGGGAGACAATATAGAGATCATGGCTTGGATATGATTCATTTGTTGTTGGAGATCCTTTAGGCACTTCAGCCATCGACTTTCAAAATGTTTCTAGTAAGTATTCCTATGGTTATCAATGTTGTGATTCTTTCACCTCATGGTTATTTTGGGCAAGCAAATGTTTTAGGAATGCATGATAATATATCGATGGGTAGGTAAATAAATTTTTTTATAAAATTTACAATGTCCATTCCATTATATCCTCTCTTCATTGTTTAATTGTATTTTGAACGTTTATTTCATTTTTATATATATATTTTAAATATGAAATTGAAAGTACTTGGCATTATGTCTGTTTAAGCAACAACCAAAGGTTGAAGATGAAATTAATATTACACGAAATTGATTGAAATCCTTTTAACTGTTTTGTATTGAAACAAATTCATGATTATTAGAAAAATTTACTTTCATGTTGTTATTTGAGAACATGTTGTTTATATACTTGACCAAGTTCATGTATTAGACAACAAATTGTTGTTGTGAATACAATGATAAAGATTAGACATCACACCTCAGATTATTGGTTTTAACAAGTTATTTACAACTTGAGCTTTTTAGCATGTAACTTAGTTGGCATGATTGTGCCTAAGCTTTCCCTGAAGGTTGAATACTAAGTAACTAAGGTTTTCTTTTCTATGGTGACTTTAATTTGTTTATATAGGTCATTTTGCCACATAGTGGGCACTATTGCTCAACTGAAGAAAACTTGTTTGAGTTTCTTTCTCTTATGGGGTAGAATGGCTTTAACATTGTTGATGTTCAGGTATATGTAATATAAATCCTTTATACTCTACTTTCATTTATATTCTAGTGTTCATAGTCTTTCATGTCTTACACTCTGCATGTTAGGTTCTTTTGTTCTCAGAAAAGGAACTAAGTATTGATGGTAAGTAGCAAGATTTGAGGAAAGAGGAGAACACTAACACCGAGTGATAAATGAAAAAGGAGAGAGAAGAGAACTAGTCTAGTGGTACCCTTAAAGCCAATATCTCGCATAAGGCACACACAGAGAGACTGATGTGTTGGTGAATTCACCTGCAATGACTTGACAACACAATGATAATGTTTTATAGTGATGAAGCAATGTTTCATGTGTAAATTGTAGTCCAACCACTGTTAAGTTAGAAATTCATATTGTAATACTGAAGATTTCATATAATATAATTTATGTGGTTGAAATTATTTATAGTTGCACTTGATATTGTTTAGTATTTTAGCTAACATATGTAATTTTGAATTTCCATATTAGATGAACCAATTCATATTGTATGATGTTTTTTGTTTTTTTTAGTCCCAAAATCATACTAATTAATCTATGTTGATTAATAATGAACACATAAAATCAATCTAAAACTACTAATTAGTAGTTTATATTGATTAATGATGAACACAAATAAAATGAATATATGACTAAATTAGTAGTTTATAATGATTATTAATGAAAATAAATGAAATGAATATAAACTATTAAATTAGTCGTTTGTATAATGAATATGAAACTACCGAAAAATATAAATGATTACTACAATTGATTAATTTTTCATTACAGATGACAACTAAATTTTGCATATATATGACTATTAGTAGCTAATCTATAGTATCTTATAACACGACAAAAATTCAGTCATATTTCTTTAGTCATTAATTGGTTTCAAATGATGACTAAAATTTGCATATATATGACTATTAGTAGCTAATTTATAGTATCTTATAACATGACCAACATTTTGGTCATATTTCTTTGGTCATTAATTAGTTTTCTCAGATGATCATATAGTAATATATTTTTTTGTATATTTGGTCATTAATTGTGGCAATTAATGACTAAATCAATAACTAAATTAATGACCAAATTTATGGCTAAATATACTGCTAGATTATAAAATTGAGACAATTAATTAATGACTAAGCTAAAAATCACTAAAAGTTGGTCACGTTATAAGACACTGTAAATTAGCTACTACTAGTCACCGATTGAAAATAGTCATTTATATGCAAATTTTAGTCATTGTTTTAGTAACTAATTAACCATTTTGTACTAATGTAATGAGTGGGTATAGAAACTCAAGTGACAATCAACTCAACATCTTCCTAGATTATAATTGAAATGTAGAACGGGAGAGATGACCTACCTCGCTCTCATGCTACTCTGATTTTCTTTGTTCAGATCTTCAAACCACTTATGTCACAAACTTGTTCCTGCTTCTTTTAACATTTATATACCT
Source organism: Pinus taeda (assembly GCA_000404065.3). NCBI lineage: Eukaryota > Viridiplantae > Streptophyta > Pinopsida > Pinales > Pinaceae > Pinus > Pinus taeda. Next base: position 17,557 of record APFE031625698.1, on the reverse strand, counting down.
GCATAAATGATGAAGAGACAACAAAGAATGCAAAAACCAATGGTGAATACAATAATAACCTACTTAGTTGATCAAGGAATGCTAAGGTGATACATACATGAACATATATATTTTGGGAAGACGAACCAACACATGTATATTATTTAAAGAATAAAGGGAAGCTTACAACCATAGCTTTGATATTGAAAGGCTATCCTTGAGTGGTAATCCAAGTCCAAACCAAGAAACTCTTCAAACACTCCTTCTCCAAATCTAATGAATAGCCTCTAAGCACAAGCTTAGCATAAGGGTGCAAATGGACATAGACCAACCATTTGGGAATGGGAGAAGAGGAATTTATAGGCTCGGAGAGGGAGTTAGGACTTCTCTAAAGATAGGATTAGGCCCACATCTCAAGGATGTATCTCGTAGCAATAAGACAAACATGTCAAGTTAGGAGGATTCGACCTCATTTATGTGAAACCACCTCTAGCTCACTGCTCTAGAAGCTTCTAGATCACGAATATTCTCATCTCCTTTGGGAAAATTACCTTTTTTAGACCATCGGGGGTATATGAGAAAGCATAGCAATGCCATCATTGGTCTAGCATAGTGCAACATGTGACCATCACGTTTTTTAGCCTAATAAGAGTGATGATGCTCAAATTAGGGTTTTAAGAGCTATTTCTTAAGTGAAAGCTCAAGATATTTTCCAAGAAAAGTTAAAAGAGGGATTTGGGCTATATACATGAATGAGTATATTGTATAATGGTCATGTTTTGGGCACTTTGTGGTATGTCACAGGGAAGTTCAGGAGGTGTGATAAAATATTGTGTAACAGTATTCCATGTAGGTGAAAGATGTCTCTCATGAAAATATTAGCTATCTCAGAATTCCCAAATGTAGACTACATCAATATAAAGTGGGATGCTTTAGTAAACACATCTACAACCACCATGATAGAATCATGTTGTGTTTTTTCCTTGGTAATCTCGTGATAAACACCATTGAAATTTAATCCAACTTTCATTCGATTATGGATAGACATTTAAACAATTCCACTGCATGTTGATTCTCTGCCTTTACTTGTTTATGTTTTATGTAGTTTGATAGATATTCAGCCACATCCCTCTTCATACCTAGCCAAAACTATTTTTTCCTTAATGAAGTAATCATTTTTTGCTAACCAAGATGGCTCGCGGAATGTCTTCTGTGATACTCATCTAGTATTGTTTGCTTCAATGTGCTCAAGTTAGGAATATACAATTGATTTCAGTGAGTAGATTTTCTCACTTTCTAGCATACTAGGTATTTCATGTTTACTGTACTTTTTGCTGAATTTCAAAATACTTAGCATCTTGTAGTACTCACTTCTTCACCTACTCTAAAATTTTTGTAACTACACTACTAACATATATCCCTATCATAGCATGAGCATGTCTAATTAGAGCATCTTCTATTTTGTTTTCCTTCCCTTTTATGTGCCTTATTTCAAAGTCCAAATTGTTGAGGGATGGAGACCATATTGCTTACCTAAAATTTAAGTATGGATGGCAGAAAAAACATTTTAGACTCATCTGATAAGTTACCAGTGAAAATTTATTTCCACATAGATGGTGTCTCCATATTTTAAGTGTGTGTATCACTCATGTCAATTCGAAATCATACACTATATAGTTTTGCTAATGTACTTTCAACTTCCTCGATCTGTAAGCTATTACAACATTATCTTGCATCAATACTCCTCGAAGGCCTTCCAAACAAGAACCTACAAACAATGAATTCTTTATTTGGATATGCAATTTTTAGTATAGGGCATGTGCTTAACAATTGCTTCATCTTATCAAAGTTTTCTTGGCATTTGGCTATCCATAAAAATTCACACCCATTCTCTACAAGGAGGTGATAGGATAAGCTATTCTTGAGAAGCCTAGTATGAACCTTCTATAATATTGTTCAATTACCATGAATGAGTAAACATTGTATATGTCCTTTCGTAACCTGAAATTTTCCTTTAGAAAATGGTTATCGCCCTGACTTGTTTTGCTTTCGATAACCGTTGATCACTTATCATTGACGACCCTCCTCCGTTCATCTCCTCTACTCATCTCCGTCATTCATCTTTGCTATACAAAGCAACAAAAGAACTACAGCTACAATCAGAATCTGATATTCGGGTGAACGTTGAATGTTGTTAAGTTGAACATTGTTGGTATAACAATCATTTTACGAGTAAAATTTTGCAGCACCAATATTTTTCTCCACTATATACAAATTTTACAATGCATTCAATTATACCTATTGTGGCAATAGTTCTCAATGGAAAGGAGAATTATCCTGAATGGTGGCAAAAAATCCAACACACTTTCATTTTTAATGGGCTATGGAAATGAGTGTGTGTTGGAGAAGGAGACGAAGCGCCAGTCCAGCCTACCTCAGACAAGGAGCTCAAAATTTGGGAAAATAAAAACATCAAGGCCTATGCATTTATTACAACATTAGTAAGCGAAGAGGTGGGTCGACATATTTTGCCATTTTCAAATGCTTTTGAATGCTTACAAAATTTGAAAGAACTCTATGACTCTCACTCTGCACTTGAAGTTGTTCAACTCATGATTAAATGCTTCACCCTTGAATTGCAAAATAATGATCCTCTTGCTCTTGCATCTGAAGTAAAATATATAATGCGTGATATAAAAGTCACTAAGGTTGAATTGGATATTCATCTGATCACTTTTCTCAAGGAACTTTATCCTACTTACTCTAATTATCTTGAGTCATTGCAAGCAAATGGAAATCTCAATGATATTACCTTTGACTCTCTTTTGAAAAAAATTGTTGAAAGAGAAAAAGCTTTTTAAAACAAGATATTCCTTGAAACTTCTGAAGAGGTTGCATGCCTTTCTCATAAATACAAGAATCTTGTCAAAGATTCTTCTAGAGGAAGAGGTGGTAGAAGAGGAAGAGGAAGATATTTCAGAGGCAAGCAGGGCAGACACCCTTAAGGAGAAAAGTCAGGTTTGCACTGCATATGTTTCAAAAGAAATGGATCACATGATGCCTCCACATGCAAGTTACCTTGGAACAAAATTGAGCAACAAAGAAACCAACCCAAAGGTAAAACTAATGACAGAGACAAAGGTAAATCACCTAAATCTGCTCATTATGTTTTGGTACAATATAATATTGGAGTAAATGAAGACTTATTTAATGCTTCACTTGCTTCCTCGAAAAATGATTGGTTGCTCGATTCAGGAAAAACTTGCCACATGACTCATAGAAAAGATTTTCTTTGAAGAATCTACTGACAATGTTGATGGATAAGTATACTTTGCAGACCAATCAAAAATCAAGACATCATGGCTTGGGACAATCAGGCTTAAATTGCGTGGTCTTCCAGACTTTCTTTTGCATCATTTTCTATATCTCCATAACTGAGGAGAAACTTATTGTCCTTGGTCAACATCTTCCATCAAGGTAACTCCATTCATATTATTGATGGAAAGCGTGAGGTGAGAAAAGCATCTGACCACTCACTTGTCATGACGGGGACAGAAGAAGAAAGGCTTCCAAAGCTGCAAGGTACCTCTGCTCATGCAGAACATTTCTCATACAAGTCTCATTATGAAGAAGGTACATTTCCATCAAGTTTATTATGGCATGCTATATTTGGACACTTGAACTATGACAACATTTTCTTATTGAAGAAAAATGGTGTTACTGGTTTGCCTACAATTCCTAGGAAACTTAAGCAATGTGATGCTTGCATTCTAGGAAAGCATAGCAAACTGTCCTTTCATGAATCACATTCCAGAGCACATAGAAAACTTGAAATCATTCATTCAGATTTATGTGGTCCAATGCTTGTCTCTTTTGCAAATGGAAATAAATATATGATGACTTTTATTAATGAGTACACCAGAATGTGTTGGGTTTATTTATTGAAGAACAAATCTGATGTTTTTCAAACTTTCAAGAACTTTCATACATGGCTTGAAAATGATGCACAATCTCATATTGGCTCTATTCACACTAATAATGGAAAAGAATACACTTCAAATGAATTTGAAAACTATCTTCGCCAACATCGAATCAAACAGCAAACAACCGTGCCTTATAATCCCCAACAGAACAATGTAGATGAAAGAATGAATAGGACAATATTAAATATGGTATGCTCCATGTTGTTCTTCAAAAATGTAAAAATGACGTTTTGGGCTGATGCAGTTCTATGTGTTGTATATATAAACAATAGATGTCCATCTAATGTTATCAGAAACAAGACTCCTTATGATATGCGGTATGGGCACATTCCCTCGGTAAAGCATCTTAGGCTCTTTGGTTCCACCTGTTATGCCTTAATACCAAAGGTACATAGAAACAAACTTGGTGAAAGAAGTCGTAAATGTATCTTCCTAGGGTATTCAAACACCTCCAAAGAATACCATCTCTATGATGAAGTGAACAAAAATTTTGTTGTATTTAGAGATGTAATCTTTCTTGAATCATCCCAAACTGACAATGTTGTTGAAAGGCAACATGATCACTTGCATAGATTCACAAATGCAAAATCATTTCAAGAATTTGATAATCAGATTCGACATCTTGAAGGGGGGATTCCTATTCTAGATCTACCCGTGGAATCTTCTTTTGAAGCATTCTCTCCCTTGCATGAAACTCCAACAATGGATGATACTTTGAGTGATGTGATTGACAGAATTGGGAGACTCAACCTTGATTCAGTCCCAACTCAATCAACAGAGAAGTCTGGACCATCTAAGAAAGGTCCCCCAAAGTGGGTGACAAAGACACTTGAAAGTGTTCATCCTGATGAGGTTGGAAAGACAAGAAGTAGAAATTCAAATTGGCAAAATGGAGGTAATGTAGATGACTCTGATTCACTTATTGATATGGATGTTTCTTATAATTGTGAATTCAATTTGTCTACAGATTTTGAACCAAATTCCTTCAAATAAGTTTCTTCTCATGATGAATGGAGAGAAGCAATGCAAAAGGAGTATGATGCCCTGATAAAGAATGGCACTTGGAAGTTTCTTGATCTTCCATTGGGAAATAAACCAATTGGTTGCAAGTGGGTCTACAAGAACAAGTATAAAGTTGATGGCTCACTTGACATGCACAAAGCTAGGCTTGTGTCAAAAGGTTTTGCACAAAAGGAAGGGGCCTATAATGAGGAAACTTTTGCCCCCATAGCAAAATGGGCTACCATCCGAACACTCTTTTCCCTAGCAGCACAGAACGGTAGGAAAGTTCATCAAATGGATGTAAAAGTTGCTTTCTTGAATGGAGATCTAAAATAAAATGTTTTTATGTCCCAGCCTAAAGGATTTTCTGTGAAGGGACATGAACATAAATTATGCAAAGCTGTGAAATCCTTGTATGGCCTCAAACAAGCACCGCGACCCTGGTATGAAAAACTGACTAAGCATCTTCTGAAACTCAATTTCAAGCATTGTGATATTGATGATGCAACTTTGTTTGTCAAGAAAGTTGGAAAAATAATTTTATATCTTGTGGTCTATGTAGATGATCTTTTGATTATAGGGAAAAATGAAAGCTACATTGCATCCATAAAGAAGGAATTAAGAAAGTGTTTTGAAATGACTAATTTGGGTTGTGTCCATTACTATCTTGGTATTGAAGTAACTCAACATCCGAAGTCCATACTCCTTTCTCAAAATAAGTACATTGGAGATCTGTTGAATAGGTTTGGCATGATTGAATGCAACCTGTGGCTACTACAATGGAACAAAACTTAAAGCTCGCATCCATTGAAGGAAAAGAATTTGAGGATGCAACAAAGTATATACATCTTGTAGGAACTCTCAACTACCTAACCACTACCGGACTAGACATTTATTTTGTTGTTAGAATCCTCTCTAGATTTATGCAAAAGATTTGTGAGGGACATTGGTCTATTGCAAAAAGTGTTCTAAAGTACTTGAATGGAACTCAAGACTTTGGAATCAAGTATACACAGGTGGGCAACTTCAACTTGATAGGATACTCTGATTTAGACTTTGATGGAGACAAAGAAACTGGGGTATCTACTTTAGGTTATGCTATGAGTCTTGGATCAGGAGTTCTCCTGGAGATCATGCAAACAATCAGTTCCAACAGATTCCATAACAAAGGCAAAATATGTGGCAGTAGGTGAGGCAACAAAAGAAATTGTGTGTCTTAGGAAAATTCTTGAAGATTTGCAAGTAAAACAAGTACAATCAACTCCACTCATGATTGATAATACCTCTACAATAATGTTGGCCAAGAACCCCAACTTCCATGATTGAACAAAGCACATCAATACTAAATATCATCTAATTTGACATCATGTTTAGGCCAAAACAATCCATCTCCACCATTGTTCCACTAATGAGTAAATTGCAAACATCTTCACCAAAGAACTTGGAAGAGAAAAGCTTGAAAGACTCAGAATGATGTTTGAACTCACCAACATCCCTTTAGATTAAGGTGGGGAATGTTGAAACCTAATTAGAGGGATTGGGTGTACAACTATAATTAATGTAAATAAATAATAGAGAATATAGAGATTCATCGGCAGATGAACCGAATAGTCACTCCCTCCAGTATATAATAACGAACAACCCGAATGAATAATATGCGCTCTGATTTGAGGAGTTACCTCTTGTTCTGATAGTAATATTGGATTAAGAACTATAAAGGTCCTTCAATGGTGGGGAATCTCAACATAGTGAAGGAAAGAGAGTGACACCTGAATTTCCAAACTGATGAAAGGTATCTCTTCATCCATTCACATAAGAATATGAAAGGAAACAAGTCTAACCAAACCTGGAGAACTTTCATCACTATCTCCTGCAAGGACACCACAATATAAATTTCAAAAAAATGACAAAAATGTCCACACAGTCATTACACTAATTATGATATCTTTTTTATGAGTAAAAATTACCAATCACCTTGCTAATTGATGACCAATAAGGGGCTTGATATTAATACATGATCTATTTTCATCATTACTATCATCAACATGTTCTATTATTTAGAATGAGATTTTATGAATTTGCATGCGTGCTTTTCCACATTTAATTTTTTATATCCCACACAATTGGAATCTTGTTCCATTTGGCCTATTCTACTTCCATAGACTACATTTTCTAAAGAGGGTACAAAACACTAATGATATGTTCTTTTTCCATAAGTTCTTCTCATTTTTTGGATGAATTTTGTGGAAATTTTATTCATGCCAATTATGTGGTAGGAAATAATGTTCCATTATTCTTTTTTATCATCTCTTGTTTATGAGTTAGCATGCTTCTATTATACTAGTTCATTATGATGATGTCATGTAAAGATCAGGTTGAGTGGCTTTTACATTTGATTTCCACTGTAGTCAACTATTGAATATATAAGTTTTTTGTTAGGTTGAATGATGGGACAACATACTTTCATTTCCACTAGTGCTCTCTTTTTCATATACAATCACATGTGTTAAAATACAAACTCATTCTTCCTTTTACCTTGATAATCAAATGATGACAACTTTGTATCTTGTATTAACAATGATAACTATGTATTGAAGCTATACCTTGAGCCCTTAAATTCATCCTTTCCTTACCCAACATGGCCATCTCCTATTGGTATCAAAGTTCAATTTTTGAACCAACATTTGTCTTCAATACTATTTCATGATAAAGAAAGAACACAACCATTGTTGGATTTCCTTCGAGCACATAAATACCAAAGTCATGTCATTTTTTTTTCTCTGGGTAATGTATTTCATCATTTTGTTTGATAGTTAATTCATTATTATTCTATGCCAATAAATCTCTATCAAATGGCAGAGAAGGATGACCTCACTATTTTAGAGATATATAATATGAATTAATTAAAAATTCACACGATTATTTCGATTCTCTTCTCTCTATTTCACTTCTTTAGAGAAAAATATATATTCAAATACCAACTCAACTCAAATCAAACTAAAATATAAAATCCTAGTGATGAAGATGTTTCTCTCTCCATACCTTATAATGGCATTATTTTTTTGAATTATACTTGAAGTTCAGTGATAATAACTTGGATTTATATATTTATTTTAGCACCAAATTGAAATCATGGTAAAAATACGAATATCCCATTAAATATGATTCAAAAAATATCAGCTTTACTAATAGCATGTGGCCAAGTAATTTCTTAGGTGTGAAGTTTTATTAGAGGCATTGTTTGTTTATTTGTTTTGGTTAGAAAATGGTTTTCTCTTACTTTTATGTGACTTTCAATTTATCATATCTAACATGTTGAGAAATGGGAAAGAATAATGTGTGACATTTATCTTGTAGAAATCGATGTTGAATGAAAGGATAACGAGTTTAACCAAGCTACAATCCGCTTTGGTAATGGTAAATGGACATCTTAAAACTTTACCTAAGATTACACCATATAAATAGTTTGAGGATAAGTAATGTATGGCTTTTTTATTTGTAGATATGTTCTTTTTTTAATCCAAGAGATCATTGAGATCATTTTTTCTGATTTTCTACTTTATTTAGCCATTCTCATGACGGGAACGCTTTAAATACAAATTACTTTTCTACATATAAAAGATAAAAACAAATGTCAATTCCTTCATTTGATTGTTACTTGACTTTGGTGTGGGTAGGTTACATGAAATGTGAGTGGAGAAAGGATGGGGAGACAATATAGAGATCATGGCTTGGATATGATTCATTTGTTGTTGGAGATCCTTTAGGCACTTCAGCCATCAACTTTCGAAATGTTTCTAGTAATTATTCCTATGGTTATCAATGTTGTGATTCTTTCACCTCGTGGTTATTTTGGGCAAGCAAATGTTTAGGAATGCGTGATAATATATCGATGGGTAGGTAAATATTTTTTTATTATAAAATTTACAATGTCCATTCCATGATATCCTCTCTTCATTGTTTAATTGTATTTTGAACGTTTATTTCATTTTTTATATATATTTTAAATATGAAATTGAAAGTACTTGGCATTATGTCTGTTTAAGTAACAACTAAAGGTTGAAGATGAAATTAATATTACATGAAATTGATTGAAATCCTTTTAATTGTTTTGTATTGAAAAAATTTCATGATTATTAGAAAAGTTTGCTTTCATGTTGTTATTTGAGAACATGTTGTTTATATACTTGACCAAGTTCATGCATTAGACAACAAATTGTTGTTGTGAATACAATGATAAGGATTAGACATCACACCTCAGATTATTGGTTTTAACAAGTTATTTACAGCTTGAGATTTTTAGCATGTAACTTAGTTGGCATGATTGTGCCTAAGCTTTCCCTGAAGGTTGAATACTAAGTAACTAAGGTTTTCTTTTCTATGATGACTTTAATTTGTTTAAATACGTCATTTTCCCACATAGTGGCCACTATTGCTCAACTGAAGAAAACTTGTTTGAGTTTCTTTCTCTTATGGGGAAGAATGGCTTTAACATTGTTGATGTTCAAGTATCTGTAATATAAATCCTTTATACTCTACTTTCATTTATATTCTAGTGTTCATATTCTTTCATGTCTTACACTTTGCGTGCTAGATTCTTTTGTTCTCAGAAAAGGAACTAAGTATTGATGGTAAGTAGCAAGATTTGAGGAAAGAGGAGAACACTAACACTGGAGTGATAAATGCAAAAGGAGAGAGAAGATAACTAGTCTAGTGGTACCCTTAAAGCCAATATCTCGCATAAGGCACACACATAGAGACTGATGTGTTGGTGAATTCACCTACAATAACTTGACAACACAATGATAATGTTTTATAGTGATGAAGCAATGTTTGATGTGTAAATTGTAGTCCAGCCACTATTAAGTTAGAAACTCATATTGTAATACTAAAGATTTCGTATAATATAATTTATGTGGTTGAAATTATTTATAGTTGCACATGATATTGTTTGGTATTTTAGCTAACATATGTAATTTCGAATTTCCATATTAGATGAGCCAATTCATATTGTATGATGTTTTTTTTTTTTAGTCCCAAAATCATACTAATTAATCTATGTTGATTAATGATGAACACATAAAATCAATCTAAAACTACTAATTAGTAGTTTATATTGATTAATGATGAACACAAATAAAATGAATATATGACTAAATTAGTAGTTTATAATGATCATTAATGAATAAAATGAAATGAATATAAACTATTAAATTAGTTGTTTGTATAATGAATATGAAACTACCAAAAAAATATAAATGATTACTGCAATTGATTAATTTTTCATTACAGATGACAACTAAATTTTGCATATATATGACTATTAGTAGCTAATCTATAGTATCTTATAACACGACAAAAATTCAGTCATATTTCTTTAGTCATTAATTGGTTTCAAATGATGACTAAAATTTGCATATATATGACTATTAGTAGCTAATTTATAGTATCTTATAACATGACCAACATTTTGGTCATTAATTAGTTTTCTCAGATGATTATATAGTAATATATTTTGTTGTATATTTGGTCATTAATTGTGGCAATTAATGACTAAATCAATAACTAAATTAATGACCAAATTTATGGCTAAATATACTGCTAGATGATAAAATTGAGACAATTAATTAATGACTACGCTAAAAATCACTAAAAGTTGGTCACGTTATAAGACACTGTAAATTAGCTACTACTAGTCACCGATTGAAAAATAGTAATTTATATGCAAATTTTAGTCATTGTTTTAGTAACTAATTAACCATTTTGTATTAGTGTAATGAGTGGGTATAGAAACTCAAGTGACAATCAACTCAACATCTTCCTAGATTATAATTGAAATGTAGAACGGGAGAGATGACCTACCTCGCTCTCATGCTACTCTGATTTCCTTTGTTCAGATCTTCAAACCACTTATGTCACAAACTTGTTCCTGCTTCTTTTAACATTTATATACCTGCATAAGTGATGAAGAGACAAAAAAGAATGCAAAAACCAATGGTGAATACAATAATAACCTACTTAGTTGATCAAGGAATGCTAAGGTGATACATACATGAACATATATATTTTGGGAAGACAAACCAACACATGTATATTATTTAAAGAATAAAGGGAAGCTTACAACCATAGCCTTGATATTGAAAGGCTATCCTTGAGTGGTAATCCAAGTCCAAACCAAGAAACTCTTCAAACACTCCTTCTCCAAATCTAATGAATAGCCTCTAAGCACAAGCTTAGCATAAGGGTGCAAATGGACATAGACCAACCATTTGGGAATGGGAGAAGAGGAATTTATAGGCTCGGAGAGGGAGTTAGGACTTCTCTAAAGATAGGATTAGGCCCACATCTCAAGGATGTATCTCGTAGGGATAAGACAAACATGTCAAGTTAGGAGGATTCGACCTCATTTATGTGAAACCACCTCTAGCTCACTGCTCTGGAAGCTTCTAGATCATGAATATTCTCATCTCCTTTGGAAAAATTACCTTTTTTAGACCATCGGGGGTATATGAGAAAGCATAGCGATGCCATCATTGGTCTAGCATAGTGCAACATGTGACCATCACGGTTTTTAGCCTAATAAGAGTGATGATGCTCAAATTAGGGTTTTAAGAGCTATTTCTTAAGTGAAAGCTCAAGATATTTTCCAAGAAAAGTTAAAAGAGGGATTTGGGCTATATACATGAATGAGTATATTGTATAATGGTCATGTTTTGGGCACTTTGTGGTATGTCACAGGGAAGTTCAGGAGGTGTGATAAAATATTGTGTAACAGTATTCCATGTAGGTGAAAGATGTCTCTCATGAAAATATTAGCTATCTCAGAATTCCCAAATGTAGACTACATCAATATAAAGTGGGATGCTTTAGTAAACACATCTACAACCACCATGATAGAATCATGTTGTGTTTTTTCCTTGGTAATCTCGTGATAAACACCATTGAAATTTAATCCAACTTTCATTCGATTATGGATAGACATTTAAACAATTCCACTACATGTTGATTCTCTGCCTTTACTTGTTTATGTTTTATGTAGTTTGATAGATATTCAGCCACATCCCTCTTCATACCTAGCCAAAACTATTTTTTCCTTAATGAAGTAATCATTTTTTGCTAACCAAGATGGCTCGTGGAATGTCTTCTGTGATACTCATCTAGTATTGTTTGCTTCAATGTGCTCACGTTAGGAATATATAATTGATTTCAGTGAGTAGATTTTCTCACTTTCTAGCATACTAGGTATTTCATGTTTACTGTACTTTTTGCTGAATTTCAAAATACTTAGCATCTTGTAGTACTCACTTCTTCACCTACTCTAAAAAATTTGTAACTACACTACTAACATATACCCCTATCATAGCATGAGCATGTCTAACTAGAGCATCTTCTAGTTTGTTTTCCTTCCCTTTTATGTGCCTTATTTCAAAGTCCAAATTGTTGAGGGATGGAGACCATATTGCTTACCTAAAATTTAAGTATGGATGGCAGAAAAAACATTTTAGACTCATCTGATAAGTTACCAGTGAAAATTTATTTCCACATAGATGGTGTCTCCATATTTTAAGTGTGTGTATCACTCATGTCAATTCGAAATCATACACTATATAGTTTTGCTAATGTACTTTCAACTTCCTCGATCTGTAAGCTATTACAACATTATCTTGCATCAATACTCCTCGAAGGCCTTCCAAACAAGAACCTACAAACAATGAATTCTTTATTTGGATATGCAATTTTTAGTATAGGGCATGTGCTTAACAATTGCTTCATCTTATCAAAGTTTTCTTGGCATTTGGCTATCCATAAAAATTCACACCCATTCTCTACAAGGATGTGATAGGATAAGCTATTCTTGAGAAGGCTTCTATGAACCTTCTATAATATTGTGCAATTACCATGAATGAGTAAACATTGTATATGTCCTTTCGTACATGGGCCAATTGATGATTACCTAATTCTTTTTGTGGTCCACTACTAATCCTTCCTTGGAAATAACATGTCCCAAGTACTGTATTATGTCCTTATAAAAGTCACATTTTCTGAGTTTTTCATAAAATTGATGCTCCCTTAGTGTTTGTAATACTTACCTCAAATTCTCTTTGTGCTCCTCCTCATTCTTTGAATACAATACAATATCATATGTGAACACTAGTACAAACTTATCAAGGTAAGGGTGAAGTATATTAGTCATCAAACACATGAAAGTTGTGGGTGAATTCGTGAGACCAAAAGGTAACACAAGAAACTCATAATGGTTGTATCTAGTTATAAATGTTTTTTTCTCGATATCTCCACTCTTTATGTGCAATTGATGGTAGCCCGTTCTTAAATCAAATTTTGAGAAAATTGTTTCCTTTCTCGCGTGATCAAATAGATCATTGATTCGAGGAAATGGCTATTTGTTTCTTATTATTAACTTATTCAACTCATGATAATCAATGTGCATTCTAAATGTCTAGTCTTTTTCTTTGAGAAAAAGTATAGGTGCGTCCCATTGTGAGACACTCGATTTTATATGACCCTTGTCGAGGAGCTCCTATAATTTCATTTTCAATTCTAGTAGTTCTGGTATGCTCATTCGATACAGGGCTTTCGACACATGAATTGAACTTAGTACTAAATCAATTGTAAAATATATATCCTTATGTGGGGTTAACCCCTAAATTTATTGTTGAAATACATCTTGAAATTCCTTAATCACCACTAGAGTATTTAAATTTCCTTCTTCTATTATCTAATCACTAGTTTTCATCTCTACCATATACAACTCGCATCCTTTTCTTGCACTTCTTTTCTGCAGTAATACTGCAATTTTTCAAACTAATATTCATTTTGGATTTCATCTAATTAGCCATGTGTGTCTGTTTTGATTAAGACAACTAACTATTTTCTCTAGACAGTTTATAACTTCTACTTTTTTTTTCCAGCTAGTCATGCCTATGAGTAGATAATGAGACCCTAGCGAAAGAATATTTAAATCTGTTTCTCTAGGATAACCATTTAAATTAAGGAGACATTGTTTTATTTGACACGTTACTTTTCTTTTGGTAATAGTTTCTAACTGTACCAACCACGCATTTTTGAATTTTTTAGATTTCAAAATACACTATTCCACAATTTAGGGGCTGATGTAGCTTAAACTAGCCCCTAGATCAATTAAAACAGACAAAATTTGGTTTAATATGGTACCTTCAATTTCAATCACAGTAGATTCATGCTTAGCTTATATGTCCTCCAATGTTGCGCTAATTTCAGGGATAATCCGGGCAAAATAATTCATGGTTGTTTTCTCTTGAACTACCTGAACATTCTAGAGAGATCTAGGATTTTGTAGACAATATCTTAGAAATTGTGGCTTGCCGCAGCCCCAAGATTTCAATGGTTTTCTTTCCTTTATGTTGTTATTTTTCTTGTTCTTCAATTCTGTGGTTTTCGAGCTAGTATAAGACTTTGTAGGTAGAATTGTATTTCCTTTGCTAAATTTCTTCCTTTAATGATCCTTAGCAAAATTCTTGAGGTACCAAGGTTTCGGTCTTTCTATGGTCCCTCCCGCCTTGGTGATCTCTTTGTTTTTTCATGATTTTACACCTTCACTTCTATACTTGAATTGGTGATAACACAATCTAGCCTTCCTCACCACTTCATCCATATATTTTGGATTTTTGAACTCAATTTTCTTCTTATACGAGAATATAAATTCTTTTAGGAACTATTGTACTTTGGCCTTCTCCTGTTTAAGGTAGGGAACAGATTGTAGGAGGTTTATAAAATTAGCCACAAACTCATCCATGGTTAGATGTCTGAGCCTTAATTCATGAAATTCCTAGAACGAGTCATCATAATAACACTCACTTAGATACTGTGACTTGAACTCCTTCTGGAATTCCTCCCGAGAAACTATATTTTCTTCTCGCAATTTCACATTTGTTACCTCTTCCCGTCAAAGGCTAACATTACCTTGCAATCTATAAATAGCTAAGTCTACCTTTAGTATACTGTCGTACTCATACACCTAGAAATATTTAATCAACTTTTCCTCTTGCTCACTAGCTTTTAATAACCATTCGTTAATACTCCAAAGTTGTGGTAATTCTTGTTATCGAATTCTTACTATATCCACGAACTGAGAGGGCAGTGAGGTTCTATATTCACACAGATCCACAGAAAAATCCTCCCCACTAGTGATAGCTAGAGGAGATTTCCCCATCATTCTACAATAGTTTGCTTCAATTTAGCACCCTATGAAACAAACCAACTACTATGACTATGTCACATTTACTTCTACTACTTCTTACTCTATAACTATGTCGGTGCCTTTTTCTTAAACCTGGTCTGGCAACTCGTGCTCTAGTACCATTTCTCAGATACCCATCTTACAATAAACTTACATTATTCTCAATGTCAAAATTGTAATACTAGATATGGTGCATTCCTTAAACTGTAATGCTACATATGGCGCATTTCTTAATTTATTTTTTTCCATAATGAATATATTTTTAACTAGCTTCATGTGATTATGGTTGTCCTTGTTTTTTTTAACTGAATATGAAATAATTACTTCCTGTGTCAAGCACCCAACTAAAGTTTGTGAGGAAAGACCCACTTGATTTATGGTGTAGACCGATGTTCCTAAGTTTGGTTATAAATATCTTGGTACACATATGTGTTTCCTCCAAATCTATGAATATCACTTCTTTCAAAATTATTATAACATGAAGTTTGTCTCCCATCATTGATTAATACTATAATCTAGGGACCATGTATAGCCCTCGTTGTGTTTGAGACTCTTATTAAGTGCTACAATTGTTCCACACACTCGACCTAACCTCCAATTCACTCGTTACATGTTTCATGGCCCATGTGAACTGGGTACTATGTCACATGGCCCTCACCATGGCCAAGACATTGGAATTAAATGACCTAAATCTTTCCTCACTCATCAAGGGTGTAAAAATTCACTATCAAAACCTCGTCTTTTTCCTTATTTGTCGTCCTTTCGCTTGGTTCTTTTTATTTTCCACTAAAGTAGAAGGCTCTATAACGACGAAATGTGGCTGATATGCCACTTCAACTACATGCATTTTCTATCATTATCTACTAATGTAGGGTATCAAACTCGATCTAAGACCCTACCAACTAGCTTGGGTTTGTCTTGAGATAAGGTGGCTCGACATGTCACTCCCTTTCTACATTCGCACTTATCACGAGTGATGAAATTTTACTGGGGAATAACGAATGTCATACATGCTCATTTGATTCGCACCAAGTAATTTTATCACTTGCCCCTCTGTATATTCCATTCTCAAGAATTATAAAAAGAAACCCTTGATCTTAAGAGTTGTTCTAGATACCTTCTTACACAAGAATGAAGGCAAGGATTTTCCACAGCGTTAGGATTGGTGTTCTAATTGACTAGAAGGTAATCACTTTCGATGCTCTCATAAGGTGGCTCATAAGCCATTAGCATAACTCTATTCGGGATTTCAAAAGGCCCAGAAAATCATCGTGCCAACTTTGCACAAGTTCCTCTGCTTAGAGTACTCTTCATGGGATTTAATCGTAATATACATGGTCTTAGATGTGGAATTCTCTATGTAGTCTCTTTTTGTCTACATAACATTTTTGTTGATCTTATGCTTTTTTTATATTCTCCTTGATTTTCCGCACTATTGTTATACAGGAATAGTGTCCACATGGATGCTACTATTCCCACTAAGATGGGTGGCTATCTTAGAAACAAACAATCAAAGTCTACTATTGAATCCTTTTATGAAAATATGTGAGAGGAGAACCAAGAGGGCCAAACTGAGTCTTGCGCTCGATTTCCTCTCTTTCTTGATAGAGTTTTGTTGCTTGCTCTTTGTCTGCTCAGCTTCAAAAGGACCTGTAGAATCACAGCAACATACTACTATGCAAGAAACAAGGATCTAAGTTCATAAATAATGCAGGATCAGATGCGCATTAACCATATACAAGAATATATAAACAAGTACAAATGAATATGGAAGGAAACAAGAATAGCTTTATTCATATGAAAAGTAGCAAGAGGATTACAACCATGAGCTCTAACCCAGCATCATCCTCCAGCTAGGAAGCCCTTATTCACCTCAAGCAAAGCTAGATCACCCAACACTGTGAATGTACACCAGAATATCAACAACACTTCTCTATAAGTTACAAAATTCCAGCCCCTGGATCTCTGTGATGAGGGATCCATATATAGATGATTACAGAGAGGTGAGTCATCTTTTGGGATCTTGATTAGTGTCCCCTCTCTGATAGTTCCTGCTTCCACTTGGAGAATGATGATCTCTTACTCATCCTTGGTTGAAAATGGAGTGGCAAGTGTCAGAGGGGAAGCTTCTGCAAGATTCCATGATCTTCCACCTCGCATTTTTGTCCCTGCCATTTGTCCATTCCCGACCATCACACCCTACAGAGGAGAAAAACAGTATGCATCGCACCCTATACATTGGGAAGGTGATATGCATCGCACTCTCTGCATTGAGCTTTCAGTATGGTCTAGTTTTGACCATTTATGAGCAGTTTTCAGTGGAGAACTTCTGGGAGATGATGTAATCAGTTGACCT